>JAJJMA010226842.1:0-12599 GCA_023529015.1 Papaver nudicaule
GGTTTAGAGGAAAGAGGATCGGAAAGGGGCTGATACCATCTTGGATTTGATGATAATTTCCTTGAGGAGAAATGTTCTCCCTGGAAAGAATATATATATAAAACCTTAGCAATATCTCTTGTGTTTACAACCAATGTAAATGAGAATAATCTCCTAACGGTAAATAAGGTAACAGGATAATATAAAGTCTATTAGTTACTACAAGAAATGACTTTAAAGTGAGCATCAGCTGTTAGTTGCCTTCAAAGCCACCGGCTGAAAGTTGGCCCACAAGGTCATCTAGCCTTCAAATCTCTACAGTCTTCTTGAAAACACACTAAACGGGACAGGTCTCAACTTCAACATGGGAAGAAACTTCTAAGTAGCTTCTTCTGCTTGTAGAGTCTCGCATCATATAACCTGCACGGCTGCTGCACCATTAGCTCTAGAAATATGATTTGAGTTGAGGTCCTCACTCAACGCCATGGATTAATCCATGTTTATACCCACCATTTTTTTAGGCAAACAAAAAATTTATTAAGAATCATGAGGCTAGACAGACACACCAGTGGTGAGGTCTAAAACATGTCCATGTCTGCGATGATACGTTGTGTGGAATGTTAGCTACATTGGACCGGATCCCACTTCAACCTAAGATCGATCTGGCCCGTCCAGCAATGCCTAGGAAGTGATGTCGACATTATCAAAGCTGATGACGACATCTGGAAGTAACAATACCATAAGATGATTTTCGAATCCAAAGACACAGATTTCGAAATGAACTCTAACCCAGAGAGTATATTTGGTAAGCACCATATTTAGAATTAATGAAATATCCAAATATATCTTATTGATTATTATTTGCTTTCAATACTTTGGCTAAACATTTAATGAAATATCTTTTGTTAAATGTAAAAATGCTAAAGTATTAGATCTCATTAACTGTTGTGAGTCTATGTGAGAAATTTCGGATTTGATGGAAGAGTCAGGCTGTCACGCGCGCGCGCGCGTGACAGCTATTATGAACCCGCAGGTCCTGGCCGTCGGATCTCCTTTTCATCTGTCAGATCTGACTGTTTCTACATTTATAGATTTTTAAAATTTTAAATTGATTAACCACCCATATATATTTTATGTATTTCTAGATAAAACCCCCCACTGATGCTCCAACAACAGTTTCTGCTTCTTCGCCAAAACATTCACTCACTCACCTACCCCCATGAGAGTTTTTGCTGTTGTATGGTCCGATGACGATTGATTAGGTTTTGGGGTAAATTCAACCTCCAAATTGACATCATTGGGATGTCCGAGATGACATAAGAGTTGGGTGGTGATTGAATTACAGTTTATGGCAAGCTAGAAACAACGGGTGATCAATGAATCTTGATGGTTTGTGTGGAGGAGTTGGTGAGGTGTCAAGGAATGTTCTTCCTACCACCGATTTGGAGTGAAATCACTGAAATGGAGAAAAGAGTTGGACATTTTCGGCGGATGGAGGTTTTCATCTTCGGCGACTAAAGATCTTGAATATGAAAGAGGAAAAATGTAAGTGTAGAAAATGCCCTTATCTATCAGAGACATCCAAGAATGACGATGTATGGGAAGAATACCTCTGAAGCATAGAATATCGTCAGTTGTGCCTCTCAGCGGATTGATCAAGGAAAGAGATAGGCGTCTAACTGAAGAAGATTACATCAGCGCATCCCATGAGATGAATGGAATAGCGTACCAAGCAGAGCAGTGGTAGGCACGCCACCGACAAAGGCTGAAAATGTGGTTGAGTATTTAATGAAGATCATAACGGTAGGATTGTCAGAGTTGACTCATAGACTCAGTGGGAAATAAGTCATTGTTTTTATCCAATTCGAGATTAAAGACGCTGAAGTATAAAGGGAGGACGGCGGTATCGAGGTTGGCGAGTGAAGACAAGTAGTGTCAGAGTCATATTTGTTTGTATTAGCTGTAATCCAACATGTATAGCGTCTATATAAGGCCATGTATCTCAACGGAGAAAAGGGTTGGAAAAGTGAACTCTGGGTCTGATCTATAGAGAGACAAAGAAATCCATCTTACTCTCCATAGCTCAGAAACTAGTGAAGAACTTGATATTTGTAGAGTGATTATCATTGTCAAGGTGAGAAATAATACAAGTCATGAGTTAATAAGATATACTTCACTTATCATGCATAAGCTTACATTTAAATACCTCTGAACTCTCTTTTGGTTGTCATACTCTTAATTTCTTGTGTTATGGTGCATCTCATATAAGTTAGTTTGGGTGTATTGGTAAAATCTATCCTACGGGGATTTTACCAATTACATTTTGGCGCTAGATAAGGTCTGAACCTGGTTTTTCTAAAATTTTCCTCTTGATTTACCAAAACTTAGGTTTTTTTTCCCCTCTAATGATATTCTTAGTTGTAAAAGTGTGACTTTTGGTCCTTTCCTGTCATAAAAATGGTGTTGGTAGTGTGCTTGAGGCAAAATATTTTTTCTTAAGATCTTCAAAGTTTCCCCCTTTAGCAGCTTTAAGTGCATTTCATTCTTATCAAAACTTGTGGCTGTGTTTAAAACTTGTTCTCCTTACTTGGTACGGCGTGCTATGGTTGCTTTTGTAGAGTTTAATCCCTATGAAAAACTGTTTTAAGTATTTTTATCTGGGTAGTTTAGAGGATATTCTATGGTTTATGAGGGTTATGTGATAACGAGACTTCCTCTTTTACAATTACACTGTCTTTAGTCAGAACTTTTCTGGTAGATTTTATAGTTAATTAGCGGCCATGTTGAGTGATAGTTAGTTTATTAATGTCGTTGAGAGTAGTACTGCTTCAGCCGCAAGAAGGGAATCATAAGGATACTTGTGTTTTGAAAATCATCAATATGAATTTTGCGCCGTACAGATTTTGATTCAAATATTTGAAAAAATTTGAAAACTTTGGTGTTTTTAGATTCCATGGGTTTTCAAAATTAGGGTTTTTCTCAACTGCCGACAAGATTAGGTCACTCTCTGTCAATAGTACAACTATGTCTGCGCCTCTTTGTCTCTTTCTTATCTGTGTTCTGCAAAAAAAAATTTAACCACCTCCACTAACCAATTTGGCATTTGCTAACAGCACAACTAGCTTAATACTGTCAGGAAGTGCTTTTGTTGTTTTCCACACAGGGTGGCGTCTAAATGAAAAGGAAGCACGGCGTCAACAAGCAAGTCCCCTAAGTTTCCCATTTCAACTCAGCCGCTAATCTTTCCCAACCGGCATAACACCAGGAGTTCAGCGCTACCACCGTTGGGTTTTGCACATGACTTTTTCTTGAGCGGTACTTCAAGTCAGCAGCCAGCAGCTCCACAGTCAGCGGCGCAGCAACAACAGTCAGCGGCGCAGCAACAACAGCCAGTGGCAGAGCAACAACAGTCAACAACATTACAGTCGGCGGTGCTACAGCAACAATCAGTAGTCCAGGATAACGTAATAATAGAGGATGAAACTCATTTAGATGGGATATCAGAGGAAGAAGACGAGACATAGGCTGTTATCCAAAGAGAGGGCAAAGCTGTGGATGACTGTACTACTAAGGAAGCAGCAGTTGCCGGCGATACTTCTCATGCAGTCGAGGGATTATCAAGAGCAGTAGGCGGTAGCCCTAATACCAATGGATTAGTTTCAAAGGCAGGCGACAATGGTCATATGGTAAACGGAAAAACTTCAAAGGATGTGGAAGGGAATAGTACAATGGCGGCAATTGCTGGAACATCAAAGACAACGCCGATAGCAATTTCAGAAGGTAAAGCCGGATCCACTAATACTACAGAAGAAATGTTGAAGAAATTCTTTGAGCAGAGCACTATAAATCAAGCTCAGATGCAGTTACAAATGCAAACTCAAATGGAGCTTATTCTTCAAAGTCATCGACAATTAGCAGAACAAAATAAAAAGTTAACGGAAAGTCGTAGCAGAAGCCGCTCAACATACACAACTCATAACACTGAAAGGAGCAAATCTAAGAAAGCGGAAGTTGCGGCATTCGTAGCAAAAAAGGAAGATGGGAGTAAGAAAGCTGAAAAACCTAAATTGAAGAAAGAAAGCTTCGCTGACTCAGATAAGATGAGCGGAATGAATGAATATGTGACAAGAGAGTTACGCCGTATGAAAAAGCAATTGGCAGAGGTAACAGAGTCACCAAAAGGATGACAAATTAAAGAAGGCCATCTCTGAGGCAAATAAGACACCATTTGTAGATCAAATTACTTATGGGAAGGTATCCAAGAGATTCTCTATGCCAACTTTCACATCAATCTTCGACGGTTCGGGAGACCCATCTCAGCATTTGAAGAGCTATAAGAGGGATTTAAAAGCATGGACTGGTTCAGACCCAATAATTTGCATGTCGTTTCCTGGCTCCCTTAAAGACGAAGCGTTAGCATGGTTTGACGGCTTAGAGGCAAAATCAATTATGACTTATAAATAACTGGAAGAAATATTCATAACGACTTACATCCAGAATAATAGAGTTCGCCCAGGAGTAGAAAAGTTGTTTAATATCAAGAAAAGACCTTTGGAGACTTGCAGAAGCCATATCATGAGGTGGAGAAAACTATGTAGCGAGGTAGGAACAACGGTTTTTGATAAACAAAATATGTGGGCATTTACCAGTTCAATGGAGACAAATGATCCAATGTTTCAGGCTTTATATTGGAATCCGCCCAAAGATATGAACGAAATGAGAGCTAAGCAAAATGAATGGTTGTCCTACGAAGAAATGCAAGAAGAAGAGACCCTCCAAAAGAAAGAAAAAGCAAGGCACATCATTTCAATAAACAATTTTTCACCGGCAGAGCAGGAGGAAATGAGAAAAGAATAGATTAAAATGGAGCGGAAGAAGTTAAAAGCATTGTTAGCGGGTCCCACTTCAACAGTAATTGTCCCACAAAAACCACAAGAACAAGAACAACATCAGCAGAATAACAGCCAGCAGTGGAATCAAGGTAAAAGAGATAGTTATGATGGAAGAGACGGTCAAGACAGTAGAGGAAGATATGATAACAGAGGAAGGTACGCCAAATGATAGGAGAAACTATGGCGACAATAGAGGTGGATACGACAATCGGCGGTCAGGCAATGGTGATAGAAGATTCAACAACGATAATCGTAGGTTCGGCGACAGAAGACCAGGGTACCCAGATTTTCAAGATGCTACGTTACCAAAGCTTTGTGTTACATACACTGATGCATGGGGGCAAATAGAAAGTTCGGCGTCAAGGAATGAGATCCGCTATCCTTTCAACAGAGGAAATCCTATGCATCATATTTCAAACACTAGTCAATGTTGCCAATATCACCAATTTCATGGTCACTCAACTGAGAATTGCACCGGAGTTCAGCGAGAAGTGCACAGATTCATTCGTATGGGAAAATTCCAAGATTTCTTAGAGTTACCCCCAGCACCGCCAATGGTAGTTCAACCAATCCAGAGTATACCCCCTAAACTAGAGGCCTTTGAAGTAGAGTTAAGAGGGATCTTAAAGAAGTAAATTGTTTTTCCATAGTGCATTCCACGATCAGTAGAGACGAATTCCATAATAACGTCATGTCAAGGATACACAAGCGAGATAGGAATGGTAAAGAAATCTTCAGTGTCGCCGTCAAGAAAAGTCCACTATTGGAGTGGATGAAGAAGCCAGTTAGTTTTTCAGCGGTAGAGGTGCCAGCGGAAGGAAGAGACCATTTGGACCCGCTAGTGTTAACTATTCAAATGGGAGAATTTAAAGTTCCAAGGGTACTCATCGATCCAGGCAGTTTTGTTGACATTTTTTTAATTCAACATATCAAGCTATGGACTCTAAAGAAAATCCAGTAGAGCCGCTCATCCCGTCCGCATACAATATTTATGGGTTTAATGGAATTGCCTCCCAACCCAAAGGGGAAGTTACACTAAATGTTGTAACTTGTGAAACCCTGATCATGGACACTACCTTTTGTTTCGTGGATGTTGATCTGCCGTATGCGGCAATTCTTGGAAGACCATGGTTACATAACATTAAGGGGGTACCTTCGACCTATCATCAGCGGTTGAGGTTTCCAACTCCACAAGGGGTCGCCTAGTATATTGGTGATCCATCTACAGCGAAGGCTTGCAATTAAGTGGACGTCAAGATGCGCGAAACCAGAAAGGCAAGACTGAACGAGAAAAAGAAAAAGGTCAAGGAGTTGGTAAAGGCTAAAGAAATTAATGAGGTAGTCGCCGACCCAAACAAGTATGTTCATTCTTTGGAGGAAGGCGATTCTTCAACAAAATCTGCAGCAGCACCCTTATAGCAACTAAAGGAACCTTCGCCAATGGGAGAGCCAGAATTACATTTCACAGCGGTAGAACCAACAAAAGATGTTAATATTGGCGAAGGGGATGTCCCCAAGATGGTAAAGATCGGTACTTTGTTGAGTAAAGAGGAATCCCTCCAGTTGGTAGATTTATTAAGAGAATACGTGGACGTCTTTGCTTGGGGACTGAATGAAATGCCGGGTATTGATCCAGAAATTGCATGTAATAGGCTGGACATTGACCCGAAATCAGGCCATTCAAACAACGTATAAGGAAGTTGGCGCCAGTGTATAAAGAGGCAGTTAAAGCAGAAATTGATAAGATGAGAGCATCTGGTATCATTAGACCAGTAAATATCCTGAGTGGATAGCCAATATGGTGGTGGTACCCAAGAAGAATAAAGGTGTAAGAATTTGTATCGACTTCAGCGACTTGAATAGGGCGTGTCCAAAGAACAGCTTTTCATTGCCAAGCATAGATCAGACTGTTGACGCTACTTCTGGGCATGAATTGTTATCTTTTATGGACGGCTACTCTGGGTATAACTAGATACCGCTAGCAGAAGAAGACCAGCGGCACACGGCGTTCTTCCCTACTAAAGGATTATTTTGTTACGCAAGGATACCCTTTGGGCTCAAGAATGCCGGGGCTACATATCAAAAGATGACACATGATATATTTGAGAAATGGATAGGAAAAACCATGGAAGTATATGTTGATGATATGTTGGTCAAGAGTAAAGTAAAGAAAAATCATGTACAAGACTTAAAAGAAATATTTGATCATATGCGGATAACTAAGTTGAAAATTAACCCTGCAAAATGCGTGTTCGGCGTCACCTCTAGAAAATTTTTAGGGTATGTTGTTACAAAAAGCGGTGTAGAGGCAGATCAAGCAAAAATTAAAGCCATTATGGATATGCCCTCGCCAGTAACCCTCAAAGATGTTCAGCGCCTAAATGGCACATTGGCGAGTCTGAACAGATTCATATCACGGTTCTCTGATAAGTGCAAGTTATTCTTCCAAATGCTGACGAAAGGAGAAAAGTTTAATTGGACGAATGATCATGAAGCTGATTTCCAAGGGATCAAAAAATATCTAGCTACTCTTCCATCCATACAGCCGCCGGAGCATGGGGAAGAATTACAAGTTTATCTTGCAGCCAAGTCATCAACGATTAGTGCAGTGCTCGTGCGGAAAAAAGTGGGAGAGACGCCCATTTATTATATTAGTCGAACTCTAAAACCTGCTGAGAAAAAATATACTAAGATAGAGCAACTAATTCTGGCTTTGGTCTTTGCCGCCAGCAGACTCCGCCCTTACTTCCATGCTCATCCTATCACTGTGTTAACTAAAACCCCTATTGAGACCATTCTGCATAGCTCACAAAGAGCAGGGCGTATAGCAAAATGGAATGCTCAAATAGATCAGTTTGGCGTCAAATACGAGATTAGAACGGCGCAACGATCGCAAGTTATCGTCGACTTCCTTGCAGACTTCCCAATTGAAGAAGAAGAGAAGGAGATTGATGACATTCCATTCATGGAAGACGATCCAGATGAGGGAGTACCAGAGCTGTTAAAAAGAGACCCAAATCAATGGGAGTATGTAGATGGATCAGCTAACAGAGAAGGCAAAGGAATTGGTATAGTTTTTATTTCGCCGAAAGGATCAAGAATAGTTCACTCACTGAGATTGGAGTTCCCAGCTACTAACAATGAAGCAGAGTATGAGACGGTAATTCACGCAATGCCAATTATTATTGAGATGGGCATCAACAACATTCGCCTAACCAGTGATTCTCAATTGGTCATTCGACAAATGTTGGGGAGGTATGAAGCGCATGATAGTTCACTACAGAAATACCTTAGACTGGCCATAGAATACGCTCAGAAGATCAGCGGTATAGAGTTCAGACATATATGCAGAAAAGACAACAGGCACGCCGATACCTAGGCGTTCATCTCTTCTATGATGGCAGGTCCAGAAGTGCCTTCTATTGCAATTGAACGAGTAAAAACATCATCAATAGAAGGGAGAGGGCGCATAGAAGTTTTAACCTTGGGCGCTGAAGAATCAGCAGAGACGGATTGGCGGATCCTATCAGATATTACTTAGAACACCTTACAACCCCTGGAAATAAAGTCCTAGCGCATAAAGTAATAAGCAGATCGGCGAACTATGAGTTAAGAGACGGGGTATTATATCGAAGATCATTCTCTGGACCATTATTACGGTGTGTATCAAGGGAAGAAGGAAAGGAGTTGCTAAAGGTGATCCACGAAGGAGATTGCGGAAATCATAGCGGGCAATGGGCATTGGCTTTAAAAGTAAGAATGCAAGGTTATTACTGGCCATGGATGAATGGTGACGCTGCAGAATATTCCCGGCGGTGTAAGTAGTGTCAGCTCTATGCAAGAAGAATAAAAGCACCAACAGTGTCACTAAACTCAGTTTTAAGCCCTTGTCCCTTTGCCAAGTGGGGGATTGACATTATTGGGCCGCTGACCCCAGGTTCAGGACAACGGAAATACATTATTGTAGCTACCGATTACTTCACCAAATGGTGTGAAGCCAAGGCACTAAAGCAAAGAACAGGAAATGAGGTGTTCGTTTTCATTTGGGAGAATATATTTTGTAGGTTCGGCATCCTAGCAGAAATTTGTACTGATAATGGAAAGGAATTAGTCGGCGAGAACATTGAAATTCTATTAGCTACGTACGGCGTAAAGCTGGGGAAGTTGACTCCATTATATCCACAGAGTAATGGACAGGCGGAAGCCACAAATAAAACTATTGGAATGGGGCTGAAGAGAGTGGAAGGACATAAGAAAGCTTGGTGTGAACACCTACACAATGTCTTTTGGTCTTACAGGACAACAGTTAGAGAAGCAACTGGAGCGTCTCCCTTCCTACTCACCTTTGGCGCAGAGGCGGTGCTTCCATCAGAAGTTATACTGCCAACAACAAAACACGAAGCTTGGGAAAAGAATTTGAACACAGATTTAATCTTGGCAAAGTTAGATGATTTGGAAGAACAACGGCTTATTGCCTTAACTCACATGGAGAATTATCATCGCCGTCTAGCCAAGGAATACAACAAGCACGTCATCCCCAGAGAATATCAACCCGGCGACCTGGTATTACGTGAGATACCGCCGTATCAGAAGAAGAAAGGATGCAAGAAGCTGGAGCCAACATGGGAAGGTCCTTACATTGTAAAACGTGCAGCTGGAAGTGGAGCCTATGTGTTGATAAATGAGCATGGCAAAGAGCTTGAGCATCCGTGGAATGCCAAGTTTATCAAGAGATTTTATCCCTGAAGTTGCATGTAAAATCCGAAGTCTTGGGTGGGCATAATACCCAAGAAATCTTATTAGCCTTTGTAATCAGCGGTAAATAAGATCCGGGGACGTAGGTTTGCTAACATGCGCCGAACTCCGTAAACAAATCACTGTGTCTTTAAGTTTTTACGTACGGCGACCTGCACTCAAGGCTAAAATAGCCATCTACAGAGGCAAAATTGCCATAAATTTTCAAGGCTCAAATAGCCATCTACAGAGGCAAAATTGCCATAAATTTTCAAGGCTCAAATTGCCATCTACAGAGGCAAAATTGCCATAAATTTTCAAGGCTAAAACAGCCATCTACTGAGGCAAAATTGCCATAAATCTTCAAAGGCTAAAAAGCCATACGCTAAGGCGGAATTGCCAGAAAAATATTTAAAGGCAAAAAATTTATACGCTGAGGCAACATTGTTTAAGATTTTTAAAGGTTAAAAAGCCATTCCCCGAGGCAAAATTGCCAACCATCATTAAACCGTTCGCAGCTGCTAAGGCAGAATGTGTAAATTATCGTAAGTTATGAGTTACTCACAGGATATAACAAATCAATTTGGATCCCAACGATAAAGCTATGGGTAACGGTAAATCTGGCCATTGGAACTATAAGTTCCTACGGGTTACTTGTTGATCTGTAAGTGATGGCTTAAAAATATAAAACTCCTATCAAGTAAACCACCCCACTTATAATAGATCGCCGACGGGCAAAAGTAACAATGTATAACGGAAGGCTGTAATACGGACCAGTGGAATAACCATTAGCGGATCATTTGGGCCAAGTGGATTTGATTATATCAGAGGTAAAAAGAAGCAGGGTTGCTCAAGTAGGCGTCTTAAAGGTACATATATAAAGATAAAAAAAGTTCATTTACACCAAACAAATATTATACAGGGAAAGCTGCTAAAATAAAAAGTAGCATATGCTAATCAAAGCAAGAAAGCTTGAATCTTAAGACTAAGGATGCTGGCTGGTTGAGGACCCATCCCTGACAACCTGAAGTTCAGAGGGCTTCTTGGAATTGTCCATAGCCATTTTCATGTCAGCGTTAAAGGTGTTGTCATTAATCTCCTGGTTGTCAGCGGTGGCAACATCTTTTCCCTTGACAATTTGCAGAGGCGTGGATGAAATATTATCATCTCCATCAGGAATATCATGGGCATTTTCATCATCTTCACTTTCATCTTCTTCAGACTCAGACTCGCTCTCTTCATCTTCATCATCTTCAGCGTCTCCTTCATTGCCGGCATTTTCTTCGTTTATTTCGACGTCTCTTTCATAAGTAGTAGCGGGAGGAGTATCTACAGACATACCTGGAGGAAGAACTTCAGGAGCATACACCGCAGGAATTTCTATGTTGTGCTCTGGACAAAACTTGGCCAAATATAGCTGAATTGCAACAAAACCGCTCATATTTACATTCTCAATATGCTGCGCCTCCCGCTCTTGTGCTTCTTTCCTAGCAAGATTCAACTCAGTCTGTAGAGTATCACGCGCATTCTGAAATTTAGCAGTTTTGGAGGCTTCAGTTTCGAATTTCTCCTTGAAGCCTTGGAGAGCCTTGACATCTTTCTCAAGATTGATGATCTTGCCAGAGCATTGAAGATGTTCTGTCCTTAAGCTATGCATTTTTTCTTCACATGATTGATGTTCCTTGGCCTGTTCCTCCAGTTGAGTAATCCTGGAAATACATCCTTCATGTTCTTCGGCGGCAGTAGATTGTTTTTGTAGCTGGGACTCAAGCGCCTTGTTTTTCTCTGAAAGAAAGTAGAGGCAAATAAGAACAGAGGCAGAGGCAACTAATAGAATCGGTAGGCAAGTATGAAAACCCTAAGGAAACTACCTTCTAGTTCATGTATATGCATACGAATACCCTCGTGGGCAACATTAATCTGATCCAATTTACTTAAAATCTCCTGATCAGAACAAGGACCCACAACTTGTTTGATTCTGAGTCTAAGAGAGTTATTCTCTTCATTTAATGGCATAGCTCGGTCTCCATAGAGTGGGGCGAAATCTTTATGACGTTGAATTTCCTGACGAGCGGCATCCCTTTCGGCGGTCTTACAAACTAGCTGAGAAGATAATCGAGTAACGGCTGCCTTCTCGTTTTTTAATATACAAGAGGTTCTTGTATGCTCCACAATAACTCTCTCCTTGGACTTGCTCTTAGTTCTACTAAACGGGAGGCATTGTCACGCTCACTCTTAATCCATTCCATGTCTGCTTGGGTAGCTTTGAGAAGACGATCAAGATTTACATTAAGGTCAGAGACATTACGTAACTCTCGGCGATACCACTTAATATCTTGGTCAAAATCAAATAACATATTACACTGCCTAGTGTTAGCATTAGCCAGGTTGTCAATCTCGATTTCGACTCGCTTTAATCGTTTGTCATGATGTTGTTGGCGACCTTATAATAGACAAGGACTAAAGGTTTTAGCAGAGGCAACAACGAAATAAAATGTTAATTTGGGAAAACTAGAGAGAATGGCTAACCTTGGAGTACTTGGTGCTCTCCTGATTCCTTTTGAAGATATAGGCGTAGCCGGCTGGTTTCTTTTTTCTCTTGAGATAACTGATGCTGCAATGTAGTTTTCTCTCTGCAAAGACCGTCAACCTCTTGCTTCAACTGAGAACTTAGCGAAATGCTGCCAATGTTGCGTTGAACTCCTAAATGATAAAAGGGATTAGTTTGTTCAGAGGAAATACTGGTAAAAATAGCAAAAATAAAAGCTGAGGCAATAGCTTACTAGGACAACACTACAAAGTTGCTCATAGGGAATAAGGTTAGCAACAGCGGCAGTAAGCTCCATAGGTTTTAGCGCCAGTCCAGGCGTACTCAGCTTACCCATGGACTCAAGATAAAGGGTACTGGGGCCCTTGTCTTGAGTAACCAGTTTCGAAAAAGACTCAGCCAATTTGTTCAGCGGTACTTGACCTTCAGCAGAGCTACCGCAGAGA
>JAJJMA010226850.1:0-17132 GCA_023529015.1 Papaver nudicaule
CAAATTCCAAACTCCTTTATCTCTTAGATGGACTTGTGTATAACATAATATCTTTTGTGTTCCATCTAACGATCCTTAATGAGTCAATAAGATAAGATTATCTCTGGTCTGTTGGATTTCTATCTTGTAGTGTTTTTGAGCTAACAAAACACTTGGCAGATAATGATAAAAAGAATTCCAATTGAGATTAATCTCTATTACTTGTTGTCAAGTTTAGGGTTTCCCTAACTTGTGGGACAAGTAATTGATTGCTTTATTCCAAAGCAACCTATCTTATTGAGTGCTATAAATAGAGGTGTTTATGGACAAATACCGCAAGCATCAAGCATACGTGAAGGTCCTTAGGGAAGGTAGCGTAAACTCTTTTTACTTCGGTGAATGCTTGTTATGGTATAGTCATCCTCTATAGGTTGCAGCTCCTCTGGAAACTCCCTACGACTATAAAGACTTCTCTTGAGAGTTGGGAAGCACAGGTAGGAGATTGAAACCATCTTTGGTTGAAATCGGATTAACCTGTAACCTTGGTAACCTGATCACGTTCTTGTCTATTCTAAAGTCAGTCTCTTCTGATATACGGTTATTCAAGAACTGATACGTTACTCAACAAGGTAGGAAAGGTAGCAATGCACGGCTGCACTCGGTGTTGTAAGACCTAGTTAGCTCCAGTTATACAAGTTTCTTAAGTGATTCTTCGTGTATAACTGAGGTAGATACGAATTGGGCATTGCTTACTTGGTTTGCGTGTCAGCCCCGATTTGTGAAGTAGATTTCCGTATGACCTGGATTTAATAATCCGAAGGAAGTCATCTTGTGTGTGGTAAACTGATAGAGGACAGTTACACCATACGTCAACAATTAGGTTGAAAAACCAGTATTGCTGACACAAGCCTTTGGCATCGGTCAAAGCAACTTCTAGGCCTGTAAAGGACGTCAGCTGAGGGAATCAAGTGCGTGACGATCTGTGGGGGATCTAGAGACGTAAGGAAGGCGATAGTAGCCAATTCGCTTGGAGGGCTTGAGTTGGTCTCTGCTACATCCCAGACCGAAGTCTTATAGTTGGCTAGTGTTTGTAGTCAGTTTGTACTGGGCGGTGTTCAATCTGGACGAGGTCCCGAGGTTTTTCTGCAAGGCAGTTTCCTCGTTAAAAAAATCTCTGGTGTCTTGTGTGCTTTTACTTTCCGCATTATATCTCTGATTGTATAATTAAAGCACCAAGTAGTACGTTATTGCCTAACTGTAGAGTTGACTCCAAAGTATTCTTTGTCGAGGTTTAACAACTCCAGTTATAGGTTTGGATATTGATTTTTGAGATCGTCCAGACCTAAACCATAAGACTCACGAGCCAAAACGAAAAGTTGGTAGTATTTCGGTACCCCTCCTTTTTCACAAACAACATGTGGGATTAGCATATTAACCCATGTAAGCTTGAGCGTACCTTTGTGGTTGTTTAAGATGGTTATGTTGTAGCTGATGACTACGGATTCATCAACTAGAGTTGAATGAACACATCAAGACTCAAGGGAGAAGTTGAAGAATTCAAGAAATCAAGATACATCTGGTTAGTACTTAATTGTATATCTTTTGAATCCATATGTAAATTGGTTTTGTCACTAAAATTGACAAAGGGGGAGATTGTTAGGGCATTGTCCGGTCAAACCCACTAGCGTTGGTATGTCAAGCTGGTTGTCAGTTTTAGGTGTCAAAACACAATTCTTGATTAAGCCTACTCGAGTTTAGATTTCGGAATTGGGATATAGACTAAGTAGTAGAGACCTTGAAGACGAAGACTGTGAAGACAAAGAAGACATCAATTATTCTTCATCGACAAAAGGTTATTGGAGTTATGACTTTTATGGAAGGGTGGATTCAAGATGGTGCTATCAAGTTACCTCCTGTACGGAGAGAGCCTACATCACAAGAAATGATTGATCCCAAGTATTGTCATTTTCATAGATTCGTCAATCATCCCACAAGCAAATATTCAATGAAAAGATTGAGTCAGGGGAGTTGAACTTGGGGACTGAGGGTGTGCATAAGAATCCACTCCCTCGGCATCAACCTCAACGTCAACATCAACCCAACATTCGAACTTTCACTATTTCCGGAGAATCTGTCAAGCAAACTGCTAATTATTTACTGGAGAATTTATGCGAGCTCTTGCATTTTTCTAAGAGCCAGCGAAGAAACATTTTCGCAGCCTTCAACTGGATTGCTAGCGGCAAAGAAATACATGTACTTGAAAGACATGAAGAAACTCAATCGAAGCCTAATGAAGTTACACCAGAGATGATGGTAGGAAAGCGCGTCCCAATACCACTTATTTATGCTTGTCTCAAAGGTACAAATTTCAAGAAAGTTCAAATTGATGTTGGTGTCATGGTTAACTTAATTCCATTCAAAACACTTCAAGCAATTGGGATTTCCAGACGGGATGTCATCTATTATCCCACAGTGACAAAAGATTCAAAAGGAAATCTCCAAGATATATATGGTCATGTTACTTTGGATCTGAAGGTGGACTCTATTCGCACCAAAGAAAAGTTCCATGTAATCAAAGAGGATAAGGAGCATGATGTGATTTTGGGGCGTCCCTGGCTCCATGGGAAGAGATTTGTGCCTACAATCTCACCAGTAATCATCAAGGGCCAAGAGTTCTTGTTTGACCAAGAAAGATGCAACGTGGGAAAGATGGAGTACCATGTGGGGTCCGAAACTCTGGTGATATTCAAAGAGGTACGTGAAAGTGACTGGAAATACTTTATTCAGAATTATTTAGTTAATGGGAATCCTATCCAACGTGTCCCTACACAAACACTGGGTAATTCTCTGACATGGGGACTTGATTGCATCAAGTCTACCAAACCCTCTGAGACACCTTGTGAGGAAGTCGAGGCCAAGGCTGCAGAAAAGTGGGCCCGAGTAAAACAACGGTCGTATAGGCGAAAGACACCTGAGATGTCATGGGTTCGTAAGGCTTTTCAAGAAGGGGATAAGGTTATGCAGCGCACTAATCGAAAAAGAGCTTCTATTTCGGGGTCCACACCAAACTGGGAGGGGCCTTATGTCATATCTCGGGTCATGCCTAATGCACGATACATGATAAGTGCAATACATGAGAGGCTCTCAAACATGGTGATCAATGGCAAATGGCTCAAGAAGATATGAAGATTCACTAGAATTTATTTATTTCCTGTAATTTCCTATTCATTCAAAAGAAAAGTGCAAGCAATCTCTTACTTTTCAGCAATTTAATTCAAAATTCAAATTCAAAACCTATGAGTTCAAAACCATTAATTCCTACAAACCCTTTGTTCATAAAACCAAATAAAAGCAAAATAAAATTCTACTGAGAAAATGTTTTGCTCCTGAAGCTTTTCAGAAACAACCATCTAGTGAAGATTTTGCTCCTTTATCAGCTGCTTTCTTTATTAGAGCAATATCAGCAGCCTTCTTCTTCACCTCTTCAACCAACTTACGGAGTTCTTTAGTTTTAGCAGCATAATTTATCTCTTCTTGTTTCACCAAATCATGGGTGAATCTGCCAACATCAGCACGCCTTGTTCGGACGTATTGGACTCTTGCTTGAAGCCACGACAAGTTGAGTTTGAAGGTTTTGAATGTAGCAATCAGCTCTTCTGCTTCATCTAACGCTTCATTGGTCACATCTTTTAGTGGGGTGGCATTCATCCTCGAAATCAATCTCATGAGGTTAGCCACAATACCTATGAGTGTACAGAAATGGATGCTCTTGTCAGCAATAATAAAGTGACCATAGCGGTTCCATATCCTGTTATACAGTGGGACGTGTTCCTCTGGGATATTAAATCCTCCCACTAGTTTATGACCAGGAAGAGTCGTTTCATGGGGAGGATCATATGCCACACCAGCATGTGGAAATTCCTGAAGGGTCCGCATAGTTGGAGCATCTACACCAACAATGTCGGTATTCTCACAGACTTGTGTTTCATTGTCGACAAACTGAAAGAAAGTTCCAAGCAAACATAAGTTTAATAATATATTTCAAGCTATGTGATGAAAGCTTAGCACAAGAAGATGATAGATTTTACCTCAATCATAGGGAGGTTGTCATCAGCAACATTGTCGAAATCTTTACTGAGGTTTTGACCATCACTAATCTTTTTACCAACGAAGTAGCTGTCATTCGTTTCTTCATTATCCTCAGAGGGCTGCAAGAGCAAATAAGGTGAGAATAAAATACTAAATATTTTATTTCGAATTGAGGAGTCGACAAAAAAGTAACCTGTGTCACGGAGGATTTAGGCCCTGTGGAATCTTCACTTTTATTATGCTCAGTAATCATGTCAGCAGACTTGCATGGTGTATTCAGAGATGATTCATTGAGAATAGAGCTTTGCCCTAAGGGAGCAAATGAAAACTCCTCGACTCCTGTAGCAGGTCCATCCTACATCAAATAAAGAAGAAATGTCATCAAAAGAAGATATTACAAAGGATTCACGACGTTCTTTGAAGAAGGAATTTTCTGACGTCTGAATTCTTACGAAGTACAGCGGAAAACTCAAAAACTGTACAAATCCGTAAGTGATATGAAAAAATTTCCTTCACGAAAGTTGTTCGTATGGATGTTTTCTATCACGTGTTAAAAGGGCTTAATCTTTGAAGAAATCTACTGGCCGGAATGATTTTTCTACTGAACAGCGTGCAGTCTGCAATATTTCTGGACGTTGCGCCAACTTGTGGCACATAAAATAACGAGCAAAAATGCATGAAATTCAGATTTTCTTTTTCAAGGTGAAAGCTACTGAAGTCCTTTTTCTAAATTGGGGTCAACCATCGAAATCCGCCATCGGATGAGGATTTTATGGCCATTCTCGTGACGCGACTCGAAACAGGAAAATCTGACGGGATTTTTACTTTTCTACTAAAAGTGAAAATATAGCTAACGGGATGAAGTATTACCTTTTCCCAATCCTTTGCAAGTTGATTGGGGACTTGATCAGCACTTAAAGAAGCCACCATGGAGTTGTTCTTAGATTGGAAGAGTGATGATTCTCCCGAAAGATGACTACCAGAAGATATGGACATCTGTGTTGCAGAACTGGCGAACTTCGGGTTAGGTGACGAATGTTGCTGCACAAGACACATGAATGAGATGTCAAAATCATCATAAATTAAGCTTATGCAAGTATTCAAAGGTGCAAGGTAATTACCAGATCATTCATATCTCCTATTTTACGCTTAAGAGTGGAATATTTAAGCAAAGAGTATGGTGCCAAGTCGTCTTTGGAGGGAACTGCGCATACTTCTTTAGGGAGAGCCATGAATTCTCTATATAACTTTATTTGGTTGTTCCAAAATTGCCTGCCTGCTTCGGTAATCGATGGTACTCTTTTCCCCGAGTGGAATAACACGGGACTGAGCAATTTGGTACGAACTTCCTGGATGTTCTTTGGAGGAACACCTCGTTGCAATGGGATATCCTGGTCAAAGCCCATCTGACGAGCTCCCGGTCAATATTATATGCTTTGTTAATGTAGCGTCATGCTTCACTAATACCGAGGAGGTAACCACTACAACAACTTATCATGAAAATCTTCCCCGCTTCAGTAGGAAATCCATCTACAGAAAGAATCTTTGCTGGAATATTACTTGGAGCATCACCAAATGATCGAAGTTGAGCTACACCTTCGGGGATTGAAGTCCATGGACGGAAAACCACTGCTTTCTCGTCATCCATAAATGCAAGAAAATCCTTCGAAGTGGGCTTATTCATCCAACGAACAATCCGAGCATGGTTTGACAAAGATTTGTCCTTAGAAGACAAATTCGGGGCATAACCAGGATAATGCTCATATATCCAAGCTTGTATGAAGTTTGTTGGTATAAATGTATCAATCTTTGCAGCACCGTTTGAAAGTTCCATATGTGTTGACAAAGCAGAGAGCTGGGTATACAAGGTACCAAGAAACAAAGAGCCAATGGGTACGGGAATACCTCGAGCCAATCTTATGGCATAAGGGATAAGCATGAGTTTCAGCTCCTTGTGGCCATGATGGTTTTCAAAGACGTCTTTTGATAACCAAAGTGCGAGGAACGCAGCAACAGACAATAACGAAGTGCAGTCATTACTGGGTTTTGACCAGTGAGTCATCCATGAGGCATAAGCATTGTCATGATTGTTCAGAGTTTCAGCAATGTTTGTCAGATGAGTTTGTGCCTCTTTTTCAGTCGCATTCAGGATAATATTGAACTCTCCATTAATTGGGAGTCGCAATAGTGCTACCACATCCTCCAGTGAAATTACGAGTTCTCCCCATGCGAGTATGCATGAGTTTGTACCACCACACCAACGGGTCAGAAGAGCAGCTAAAGCACGTCTATCCCTAATTACGAAGGAAGCATTCGAACTCTTTACAGCATGAAAGATTCCGACATTCTCTAAAATTACCTTAACAGCTGGGATGCCGAGCATCTTCTGGAGATACAGAGACTATGAGTCAATTGGTTTCTGTGGAGAGCGGTAAATAATGCTGGAAGCACTAAAGTCGCCCCTCTGCAGGCAGAAGCGAGTTACCCGTGATGGGATAATAACCATTGGAGCAATATGATTGCTTGGAAGGATTTTAGCTTGATTCTGGGGAATTGCAACTTGAGCTAAACTCGCCAAACGAGTTTCAAATTCATCATTGATGTGAGGAACCTCTTTTGAAGCTATGTTGGAGATAGCATCATCACCAACACGAGAAGACCTGTGGGATTCATTGTCAGTCATCTTAATCTTCCAGTCTACAAAATTCTGTGTTTGTGGGAAAGGGGAAGAACAAGCTCAAGAAAAAGGAGGGCAAGAACTAACGCACGCACGCAAAAAAAAAAAAAAAAAAAAATTTTTTGATATATATATATATGCAGGCGTCCTTGGGTGGGAGTCCTAATCTGGTTAGGACTGGATATTGTTCGAGCAGGCTTGGTCTTTAGGCCATGTTTGGGCTTCATGTTCGTGAATAAAGGGTCTATACAGGCTAGTCCATCAACTTATGCTCACCCTGGAACACTCACGGTTCCATGCTGCGCAGGGGACTAAATGTTGATGGTGGTTTTTGGCGAGGAAGTTGCAAGAGTAATTTTGCATCGATTTTTGGCATCCTGGAATAGCTCGAGACAAGGTATGAATTTATTTTACAATAGGGATAAGATATTTGGTTACCATTAGCCATATTTTGATCTTTCACGACCATAGCCTAGTAGCCTGGTCCACATCCCTAGCCTACACGTAAAATACCTATGCATGCGCTTGTGCCTGTGCACGCGCTTTAGCTTATGCATGCGTCTGTGCCTGTGCACGTGCCTTGGCTTATGCTTATGCACCTGTTTCATCCCTTGTTTTCCTAAGCTAAAATATCTCCTTCCCTGGCTCGCCATCCCCTTTGTTCCCTAACCTAAAAACACGCCCCTCTTGGCTTGCCTAGCTCACGCCCATGATGGGCGGCCCACGCCCATTCCATCCTTCCTTTGCTAACGTCCCTTGCTTGTCCTAAAAACTCTCATCTCTTGGCTCGCCTAAACTCAAGTCCATGGATGAGTGGCCCATCCCACTATAGCCCACGGCCATCCCTTGCTTTCCCCAAGCTAAAATATCTCCATCCCTAACTTGGTTGAACTCACGCCCATCCTCACCTATCCTAAAACTCACGCACACCCCAGCTCACGTCCATGGAGGCCCATGCGGCCATCCCTTGCTCACGGCCATCTCTTGCCTTCCTAGAGCTAAAATATCTCCTTCCCTAGCTTGGTCTTGGTCGTGGTTCATGCCACGGCCCTAGTCTTTTGGGCCTTTAGCCGTGATCCATATTGTGGTCTCACTTTTATTGCTAGCGCAACTCTTATTGTAGACCCCACTTTCATCGGTCGCCTACAAAACAATGGTAGGGCCCACTTTTATCACTCACCCTAGATTTAGGGTCCCACTTATTCATTCTTGAGTTGCCTCTACTTATGGATCCCGCTGATCCAAGTCCTAGATGATTATGGGCTTTATTAAATCCATGATATTCTAGTTTCCTAATCAAATTCGGAAATCTGGCAGATTACGAATTGCCTTAAAGGACGATTTTTACAGCCCAATCCGTGAATAATTAGGAGAAGCTTCCTTCACGAAAGTTTCTCCTCTGTGAGTTCCCCATAACATACTAAAATTTCGTGATTTTAACGAATATAGGCTGGCCTGGGAGATTTTTGGAATGGATAACATGCAAACTGTCCAGAACGTAATGTTATGGTCCATCCTCATACGTCCTATATCTAACTTTCTAATAAGATTATTATGCTATGCAACATGGCTTATTATCATTCATGTGGCCTATATTTAGGTCTTGAATGGGAAATACTCATGCATTCTTGGTTGAGGCTACGCTATGTTAGCATCACTCGTCTGTTTTCCTGATTATAGACTTGCTTCTATAATCAGTGCTACAATTCTTAATCGTGGCTCATGGCTATGACTTATATTATTTTGGACATTCATATGTCTCTATTACTCAGGGAATTGGTGCATTATATTCCACAAGCCAATTTCTTATATTTATGGCAAATCGAAAGTCGTATTTACTTGACTATTGCCACAGAGAGTTGCTGAAATCCTCTCAGTCTAAATGGCGAATGCATAACTCAATCCTTAGACTTCTCTCATTGGTTTAAATGGCGATTGCTCGGCTCAATCCTTAGACCAAACTTAAAAGAGATACACAAGCTTATCGCTTAAATCTCTATCTTTATGCAAAGTCTTGGGTTTACCAGTAATTGGTACGACTTTGCACTTAGTCATCTTTGACTTAACAAATAAATCAATACTTAACAAATCTTACGAGAATCAAGTAAGTTACTTGGGGGGATATTCTTTAGGGCTTTGGTTTGGCGGTCTACGACACGTGTGATTGCAACGGCTCAATCACTCAACGGGAAAGAAACTAAGTCGTGTGAACGTTGCTGAAAAGAGGGGATGAGAAAGTGGGCTGTTATTCTTCCCTAATATTAGGCGCAAGACTTTCCCCCACTTACTCCACACTCCCACTCTTCCACTTCTTCCAATTCTTACGAGATCAGTTGGAATTCTATTGCTATAAATAGGTCACTCGACCAGTTTGGAAAAACAGAACAGACAAGTTCAACAAGTTCAATTCAGTGCAAGTATAATCAATCTATCTCATCGATAATTGATTAACTCTTCTCATTCAGCATTCAATATCTAGTGAGAACTGAATATCCATTTTTTTAGCAATTTTAATCACAACATCACAGAAATCATAACAATTCTCTGATCTCATTTTTCTCTGCTTCCCTCCCTAAACCAACCCTATTTCCTCTTCTTGTAACTGAAGCAATACTCGAACGGCCATTTCTTGGTTTAGGCGAGTCTTGTTCGATCTTGACCTCTCGAATAACATTACAAATTCATATTACATCATCATACTTCATACTTTACCCCTCAGATTCTCTTTATTGTTTTACACCTAAAACACACATGTACGACTTACTTTGCAAATTCATGGTTGTTCATCTCTCCACGATCCTTCATGAATTAATTAGGCATGATAGGCATTGTCGCCATGTCTCCCAACGAAACCAAATCCATTGCTGAACAAAGCTTCTGAATTGTATTGGTGATGTTTTCCCCATGAGTCGGGTTAATACCCGTATTCTTAAACTTCAATCCCAGTTTATGAGAGATCCCTGCAGCGTCGAGGTCTTTGATGAAAATGTTGATTGCACTGCCAATGTCAATTGAAGTTTTCCGCGCTTCTCCTTCTTTCAGGTGGCGTGTGTTAGCCAATGAAAAAGCGAGGATACCGAGATATACCACCAACTTTTTGTTTTCGTGAACCTAGTTGATTATGGTTGTTTGAACGATCTCACAAATCAATATTCAAACAACAACCTGAGTATAGTTCAAAGAACCGAACCCTAACAAGAACGTAGTTCTCGTAGATCTCAATAGAGATGGATTCACTCAAAGGTTATGAATCAACAAACTTGCAATTACTTCTATTATATAGATCAGAGACAATATAATGCGGAAGGGAAAAGTAATGTAAGACACCAGAATTTTGTTAACGAGGAAACTGCAAACCTAGCAGAAAAACCTCGGGATCTCGTCCAAATGTGAACACCCTCAGTATGAACGGTATACAGACGCTAGCCTACTCTCAGACTTCGGACTGGACTGTATCGAGACTGAATTCACCCTACAAGCAATTCAGCTACCAATGTGCTCCTACGTCTCTTGGCTCCCGCAGTAGCCTACGTACTTGATTCCCCTAGCTGGCGTCCTTTACAGTCCTAGGAGTTGCTCCACTTCCCTTTGTAAAGACTAGCGCTACCCTGCCTCTAACATGACGCCTAAAAGTATCCAAGTAATCAAACAAGAATATGATTGTGATTTCCTTTAGACCTAAAGTCAAGGTTAGTGGAAATCGATATGTTGAATAGGGCTTATTGATCTAGCCTAAACAACTATACCTCCAAACGCGAGACGAACTTAGTATGAAACCTAGTTCGTGTATTTGCGTTTGGGAACTTCTAGGGTTTACGATACAAGATCTACCTTACGAAGTTTCTATCAAATCTTGGTCGTGATAAGATTGAAAGTATTCAATCGACCCAAGATACAAGATGAAATTTAACTTCTGACCTGTGCTTCACGATCCTCAAGTGAAGTCTTTCAATAGTCGTAGTCCAAAAGGACTTCGAGATGACGACCAACCTTTATGCAAGGATACACAGATGTGTAGAGGATTGAGATTGTATCTTGCAGAAGGTCATCTATTTATAGTGATCACCAAGGGAGGCTTTTCTTAAAGTTTAAGCAACCTTGAGTAGGGATCAAGCAAGTTCCGGAACTAGGAAAGTCCATAGCTTGATTACCCATTCTCAATCTTCTAAGAACTTTGGACTAAGCCAAAAGTTAAAGAAGACTCAACCTTGTTCGAAGGTTCGCGACTTCTTGTCCAATGCTTGTTTGGACATCGCTTTGCGACTTCTGGTCCAAATACTTTGTTTGAACATCGCTTGGATTAAGTTGTTGAATTCCATGGGCCGAGGAATGACAAGTCCGAGAACAAATCATGCCTAGACCGAAAACTTCAAGATATGGAGTTGGAAGTTTTCGCATGGCTTATAAGAACGTGTTCACAGAGCAGTCAATAGAGTTCAGGTGAATTCAGGAGAATTCTTGAACTTGTATGTACGCGTTCATGAACGCGTTCATACAGACTTAAATCGTTCTCTGAAATGCCAAAAGCAATACATGTACGCGTTCACCGTTGGGGTCATTTCAAGAGACAACTCAACATACTCTACCTATACATATTATCACAAGTGTGACAAATGCAAAGGTGTAAATCCTTGAATACCTTCGGATCATATAAACAACATCATAGACTATTGGTATGATAGAAATGGTAAAAACGATATGGAAAGGAAAAACCTTTCTAACCTTCATCGAGGACGTTATGATTTATAAAGTAGTAAGCTCCGGTCTTCGTCTTTATCAGTCTTCGTCTAGATTACCTAAAACTATCCTAGTCCGAGGTTGTAGAGTAAACTTATCAAGGATTGTGTTTTTTTCTCATAAACTTGACAACTGACTTGAGATAACAACATCAGTGGGTTCAACCGAGCAATGCTCTAACAATCTCCCCCTTTGTCAATTTTAGTGACAAAAACGAATCTTACATATGGATCCAAAAAGTAAAATCTTTTAGCCCTAACCATAATGTACTTGATCTTCTTGTAATCTTCAGCGTCTTCATATAAGAGTGTTCCTGCAAGCAAAGATTCAAGGTAGAGATAACAAACTCAAAGTCACCACACATCTTGGTTTCTAGAAGGACATAGTCCAACAAGAGTTTGTTAAGCAATTGAGTAGTATGTAAAACTTGTAAGCATATTGCATCGATGCTTCAAGATACTACACAATTTGATATGTTCTCCCCCTTACTCAATACACTAACTTTTGTTATGCCATGACAAGCACATCGATTTTACTCCCCCTATGACAATGCCGTAGACAATTGTCGTAGTAGATAGAAAGATTTTACTCCCCTTACTACAAGATTTCTCCCCCTTTTTGTCATAAAATAGACAAAGAAAAGAAATATAGGAATCCTCATAAAATCGCAATAATCAATGTAGACAAAGGTAAACATACCTGAAACGAGAGATAAAAAGATGCAATTCTCTCGTAGATTCCACAGCCGCACTCCCCAAAAAGATATTACCATGAAGCACATGTTCAAAAGAACTCTCCTATAATGTGTCATTCCATAAGGAACAACGCGACTACCTTCCCAAGCAAGGTTTTAGAATAAATTCTTGGGTACAATTTTCACAAGTGAAATTGTAGATATGTTTTTATTTCCTAGCCAGTTACGGTCAAATAGGAATTCAAGGTTTAATCTTCCTATTTTCTCAGAGAGTTTCGGTCAACCATCGCCTTTAGAGAAAACATTAGGTTACCCCTTCCTAGTGGTTGCAAGACTAAGAATGAAAGGTACAACATTTAATCCAGCGGAGTTCAACATTGTAGTCTACGAGGTACCTTATTATCAAAAATCGTCTCCTCTTAGCCATAAGAGTCAGAAGCATGGATTTTGATAATCTTTCATGAACTGCTTTACCCGAACGGGTAGTATGTCTAAAAAAGCAAGTTCACGGTTTTGCAATACATTCATAAAGATAATCAATTAAGATCAAGCATTGCAATCATCAATTAAGATTTTAATTTAATAACCTCGATTAATTGATGAAAAAAAAAAACATGGAAGTAGTACAAGCAAATCATGCTTAACTCAAAAGATGACTACTTCTAGCATAGTGATTACCCAAACCTTAAGGAAAAGACAAAAGCTTTTTAATAAGGAGTTAACTATGCCATAAGACTATTGACAAAACTATCAATATCTGTTGTTCCCTCAACAAGAGTTGTGCTCATGGGAACATACAGTTCGTGAAACTTCTGATTGAGACTGTTAAGAAAAGCTTCATGTTGTTTTACCATAGCTTTATGTACCTGCAGTGATTTCAAAAATACTTCTCCAAGAACTTGAACTTCTCTTCTAGTTCTTTGCATTCTTTTGCAATGGAAGCAATTTTGTGGTTCTTGGGAGTATTGGATCCAGGATTCTTCATCTTCTTCTTCTTAGTTTTCAAAAGATTCTTCTTGGTTTCCTTTGGAACTGTAGTAACCTCATCAGTTTTAATGATAGTAGGTTTTTCACCATTGGTGATAGAGAGAGTGTTTGATGAATTCATGAACACGTTCGTGAGATGAAGGACTATTACCCAAGACCGCTTTTTATAGAGAGGTTTTCTGGAAAGGGGTTTCCAAAAATTAAAAAAGATAATATAGGAGAGTTCCTCAAGAAGGAAATCAGTTCTGAGAACGTGCAATTCAAGAGTTAACGATCGGTTCGTTTGTTCACAAGTAATCGTTAACCTGAGTGTTCAGTGTGTCCCAATATAAGATTTTATTCATTAATCACCATAGATCCTTTTAAGTTTAAATATCAATGGTATGATTAGACACATATCTAATTTCATGATCTCGAGTAGAGGTCCATTTCTTCTCATGGATCTTGTTCTCGACTCTTGCCTTAGGAGCCAGAGACAGGGGGAAGAGTTAGAAACTACTCAGAGATTATTGATATCCACATCGAGTTATTACATTTTGGACTCTTATTATTTGATGTGTTAGCAAAACAATGCTTAGGATGACAATTGTGACAACCTCTTTGGGGTTTTCTGGTCACTAACCATCAGGACAATTGGTCACATAACCAATTGAGTGTGGATACATCTCTTTGGAGCTTAGCTCAACAATTGTTAGAGATGAGAATTATTGTCAAATCCTTTGATTACACGTATGGTTTTAACAAACTTACAAGGGCCTCCACAAATCAATAAGCACATACTAAAGAGAGGAGGTAACCATTGTGTCCGTTGTATGTGCATAGACTTTGTTCTCGGACTTAGAACAAAATCGCACATTCACTTTCACATTTAGACCGTGAAAGGATGAGCAAGTTCTTGATCATTCTCTTGAACGATGTTTTTCTCCTCTAATCTAGATTTCTTAGTTCTAATCCTTTTTCTCTTGACATGATGAAGTTCATCTCTCTTTAAGAATCTTTTGTTAGAAGAAGAGTTCGAAGACGTACCTTTCATTTCCTTCTTGTGATATGATTCACGAATCATCTGCAGTGAGTTTGATAGCCTGTTTGCTCTTCTTTGGAGTTTGTTGACATATCTAACCTTTTTCTTATAGCGATAGCAATGAGAGTAGATGTGACCTTTCATGCCGCAATAAGTACATTTTTCGAGCAATTCTGGTTTTTTAGAACCAAGGTTTCTCGTGATGCCAACATAATCTTTCACGTTCAAGACATTGCTGTCAGGAATAGAATCAATAGTCATTGCACAGAGTGCACAGTTTTCTATTTCTTCTTCCGATTCATAGAAATCTGAAGTATAGTCTAAAGTAGCTGCAGCAAGTGCTTTTCCTCCCGTGTATCTTCTTTTGTTTGCACAATTAGATGCAAGATGACCAAAACCTTTGCACTTAATGCATTCAGGCATATCATCATCCACAATTTCTAACTCTTTATTGGAAGAAGTTTTTTGTGGTTGTTTGTTCGATGAGGGGACATCTTTAATAAAACGTTTATTTCGTTTTTTCAGGAGATCTCGAAACTGTCTTGTAATATAAGACACTAGTTGAGACTCATCATGTTCTGATATAATCTGATCTTCAGAGTCATTAGAATCTTCTAAGGCTTTGAACACTATATTATTAGGCTTTATATCTTTGTCAAAGATTTTAAGCTTAGCGATTAGATCACCCCTTTTTATATCATAACCATATGACTCCTGGATGACATGTTTCTTTGAGTCATATTTAGAAGGTAGAGACCTAAAGATTTTTCTCACAATTTCTCTTTTCTCAATTGTTTTTCCAAGCGATTGCGAGGCATTAATAATTGCTGAAAGTTTGTGATTGAAATCTTCAAAGGTTTCTTCATCAGACATTCGGAGGTTTTCCCAATCTGATGAGAAAATTTGAAGACGAGCTTCTTTCTCTGAAGTGTTGCCTTCAAATATGTTTTGCAGAGTTTCCCATGCTTTCTTTGATGTACTACACGTAGATACATGATGTTGAAGATCTGGGGTAACTGCATGAATGATCGCATTAAGCGCATCTGAATCTATCTTAGCTTCTTTCCTTTCATCATAAGAATATTGTGAGGGAGTTTTATCCTTTACAATATCACCGATTTTGATAGTGGGTATGGTAAACCCATCTTGCACAAAGACCCAACACTGATAGTCTCGTGATTGAAGAAAAGAGCGCATGGCGGATTTCCACCATAGATAGTTTGTGCCATCAAAAACTGGTGGAACGTTCACATTAGCAGAATAATGTATGTTCATAGTTCACGAAAGCGTCAAACACAGACAGTTACGTCCTTTGCAAGGTGTTTGCCGGCTCTGATACCAACTGAAAAAGCGAGGATACCGAGATATACCACCAACTTTTTGTTTTCGTGAACCTAGTTGATTGTGGTTGTTTGAACGATCTCACAAATCAATATTCAAACAACAACCTGAGTATAGTTCAAAGAACCGAACCCTAACAAGAACGTAGTTCTCGTAGATCTCACTAGAGATGGATTCACTCAAAGGTTATGATTCAACAAACTTGCAATTACTTCTATTATATAGATCAGAGACAATATAATGCGGAAGAGAAAAGTAATGCAAGACACCAGAATTTTGTTAACGAGGAAACTGCAAACCTAGCAGAAAAACCCCGGGACCTCGTCCAAATGTGAACACCCTCAGTATGAACGGTATACAGACGCTAGCCTACTCTCAGACTTCGGACTGGACTGTATCGAGACTGAATTCACCCTACAAGCAATTCAGCTACCAATGTGCTCCTACGTCTCTTGGCTCCCGCAGTAGCCTACATACTTGATTCCCCTAGCTGACGTCCTTTACAGGCCTAGGAGTTGCTCCACTTCCCTTCTTGAAGACTAGCGCTACCCTGCCTCTAACATGACGCCTAAAAGTATCCAAGTAATCAAACAAGAATACGATTGTGATTTCCTTTAGACTTAAAGTCAAGGTTAATGGAAATCGATATGTTGAATAGGGCTTATTGATCTAGCCTAAACAACTTTACCTCCAAACGCGAGACGAACTTAGTATGAAACCTAGTTCGTGAATTTGCGTTTGGGAACTTCTAGGGTTTACGATACAAGATCTACCTTACGAAGTTTCTATCAAATCTTAGTCGTGATAAGATTGAAAGTATTGAATCGACCCAAGATACAAGATGGAATTTAACTTCCGACCTGTGCTTCACGATCCTGAAGTGAAGTCTTTCAATAGTCGTAGTCCAAAAGGACTTCGAGATAACGACCAACCTTTATGCAAGGATACACAGATGTGTAGAGGATTGAGTTGTATCTTGCAGAAGGTCATCTATTTATAGTGATCACCAAGGGAGGCTTTGCTTAAAGTTTAAGCAACCTTGAGTAGGGCTCAAGCAAGTTCTGGAACTAGGAAAGTCCATAGCTTGATTACCCATTCTCAATCTTCTAAGAACTTTGAACTAAGCTAAAATTTAAAGAAGACTCAACCTTGTTCGAAGGTTCGCGACTTCTGGTCCAATGCTTGTTTGGACATCGCTTTGCTAATTCTGGTCCAAATACTTTGTTTGCACATCGCTTGGATTAAGTTGTTGAATTCCATGGGTCGAGTAATGACAAGTCCGAGAACTAATCATGCCTAGACCGAAAACTTCAAGATATGGAGTTGGAAGTTTCGCATGGCTTATATGAACGCGTTCATGAACACGTTCACAGAGCAGTCAATAGAGTTCAGGAGAATTCAGGAGAATTCTTGAACTTGTATGTACGCGTTCATACAGACTTAGCTCGTTCTCTGAAATGCCAAAAGCAACATATGTAAGCGTTCATGAACGTGTTCATTTCAAGAGACAACTCAACATACTCTACCTATACATATTATCACAAGTGTGACAAATGCAAAGGCGAAAATCCTAGAATACCTTCGGATCATATAAACAACATCATAGA
>JAJJMA010226851.1:0-20996 GCA_023529015.1 Papaver nudicaule
CTTACTCGTACGTAGCGAGATCACAATACGAATACTTTAAATTCCAACCAGATAAATCAGGTTGTGTTGCTGCTGGGCTTCGCTTCCTAGTTTAGATTGGATTATCGACTCAGAGGCAATAGAGTAGACTAGATTAAACAAACATGATAATAGACCAAATATGGAATCTTAATTCGTAATGAAGTTGACTTCCACGGTTGTAAATATGGGTTTCTTAAATCTGTACCAGGATAACGAGGTTACAACTGGGTGTTTGATAACAAGAAAACAAACCAACCGTCTCTATACCGAACTTACCTACCTACCATTCCAGAACCATTTACAACAGAGGGCGTGGACTGTAGACTACTTGGTGAGAAGAGTTCACACTTTTCCAAACCTAACAAGTCTGGCTTACGTTGTCCATCTACTCTCCACTAACCCGTACTTCAACACTCTGCTACGGTTGATCTTTGGATGTTGAATCAGTCATTTATGGCTTCCGGAGTTTGATTTCTTGCAATTGTTAAGATGGATGAAGAACAAAATCATCACCATTTACCTGTCTCTCCTTCATCTTCTAGCGCTTCCATAAATGAAGTTCCGGCAGACAGTACTTCGTCAAGTTCAGCATCTTCCCAAGTACAAGAAGAAGAAGAAGATTATCAACATGAAGTGCAACAAGAACAAGAGCTACATCGGACGAGCTCCTCTCGTGTATCAATAGTCCGTTTTCAGAATGATCTGGCGAATGACGATTCTTGGTCATGCCTTGCAATGCTTGTTACATTTTGGTTCTTCGGTTCGTTTCTTTCCCACTCTCTAGCTTGGAGTTTACATTTCAAGAATTGCTGTTTCGCTTTTCTGTATAGTTTGATTTTGTAAAAGCACGGTAGCTGATGTTTTTCCTCGTTGCCAGCATCCATGACCATGATTCTGGGTTTCTGTGGACCTCTAAACTTGCGAGTAGGTCCTAATTGCTCCCGCCTCATACAAGTTAACTCATTCTTCATTGCTGACATCAAGGTAATGTCTTCTCTCACTTTCTATGGAAAACAATTCAATTGTTGATTATGTTCATTTGGGATGACGTTGACAGATTCTGTTTGTTTCCAATTATAACAAGGTTCAAGAATTAGCAGGGCCGGCCGATGGAGTTATGCTATACAGTTTTCACAACCCTCCTCCTCTTGATGTGGAGACGACATGGTCGGAAACTTATAATGCATCTTTACCAGCATATACGCACGAGGTAACCCATTCTAATCTTCTTTTCATCGATACAATTAGTTTGTATTTGTTCTTTCCTTCTTTTCTCTATTCTATCATCTCAGGATTCTGCTTTCGGCTTTGCTTTCTTTTAAAGGAATGTGTAAATTTTCTAAGGTTCTGTCAAAAGGAGCTTGACCAATTATTCTCATTTTCCATTGCAGGAATTGTTATTTTTCTTAAACAAAGGGTCTGCGATAGACATTTCTTACAGTGTGAAATCTCCGGGTTCTTTTTTATTCCTTGTGATTGCTGAAGGTAGGATGCAAACTTCTTATGCATCAGCATTCAGTGAAGCATTTTCTTATCCATTGCACACATTCCGAATTATTCGACAATTCTGTTCTCGTGCCCACTTGCTTGTTAAGTCATAACGTGGCTCTTGCAAAAGTGCTAGTGTTGAAGCCAGTCAGACCACTCTACTTGAAAGTTTTAAATCTCTTCTTATGCGTCATCTTTTTAGTATCGCCTGTCCTTGTTTAATAAGCTTTTACCCCATTCAGCTCCTTGGTGTTTCTGTGAATTTGCAGGGAAAGAAAATCTTGCCGAATGGACTCAGAACCCTTCATACCCCAATATCACATTATCATGGAACATCATTCAGGGTAAGGATTCAAAGCCTAAAATTTTGATATCTAAGTCATCCGAAGGCCTTATTAGAGTAACCATATTTCTGCAGGCACTGGTGTCATCCAACAGGAACTGTCAGCATCTTCTGATTATTATGTTGCAGTAGGAAACCTAAATCTCGTGGAGGTCGAGGTAACTAAAATACATTGTCAGTTTTTCACTATGAGGGAACTGAAACAAACCCTCCTCCTTTTTCATGATTTAATCTTAATGTTATATCTGAACCAGAAACTAGATACACGTTTGAATTGTTAAGAAAACACAAGTTGAAGCATTTTTACAAAGGGGAGTAGAACAATAATGCTCTAGTCTGTTATGTTGCCATGTTTGTACTGATGTACTCATACTAGAATCTTTATTCAACAGGTGCACTTGAGCCTCCGTATAAGGGCTATACTTTATAATACAACAGAAGCGTATTTCAAATGCTCCCCGACTAAAGGACCTTGTTTTTCACGAATTTCATTTATGCGGACAGATGTTGCTGTCCTAACCTCTTCTGGTCTGAAACAGGTAGTTATCATTGTGGCTTATTTATAATTTTGAAGGAACTATCCTGGAAAATCATTATGCTTATTGTCTCCTTCAGGGTCCACAAAGCGATGACTGGTATGTCACACTTTCATATGGTGAAAGATGGATGTCTTACATTCTTGGCTCAGGTCCTTGTCTCCTCTCATTCATATTGTCGAACCCTCGCTATATCCTTATTTCTCTTTCTTACCTTGGGTTGTTTGTACTTTGCAGGCATATTGACCGTACTCGTGTTAGTGATCTTCAAGATTTGTGTCAAGTGCCAATCCCCTGTTGGAGATTATGGAACAAGTTACCAACCAAGAACTAACAATGGATATGACAGAACCCCGTTACTTGTAAACAAAGATGATGATGTCTCTAGTTGGGGTTCCTCTTACTGCTCTGGTTCTAATGAAGACGAGGATCTTGAAGACGCTCTTATTGTTGATTCTCTAGAAGGAAAGTTGCCAAAAGATGGAGAAAACAGCAACCCCCGTCGACTATGTGTCGTTTGCTTTGACGCTCCACGAGACTGCTTTTTCCTCCCCTGTGGACATTGTGCGACCTGTTTTACTTGCGGAACTAGGTGATTTTGCTAATACCATATTCATATTTAGTTGTCCATAATTTGAAGTCTGGAGCATTTAGACCCCTGAGTCAATTTGTTGTATCTGCAGGATTGCTGAAGAAGCTGGTACATGTCCCATATGTCGTAGGAAAATGAAGAAAGTCAAAAAGATATTCGCGGTTTGAGTAGGAATTTTCATCCAGCACACTCCTATACTTAACTCTTCGGCGTGTGAAAGAATCAAAGAATAAAAAAGGAAGACGAACTTTTGGTTGTTTGCTCGGCTAGATAAACTCTTGAATTCTGGTCTGCTCCATGATCCTGAAGAAAATGCTCATTACTGAGCTTTATAAATGCATTAGAGAAAATGTTGTTATAGGCATACGGGTAGTCTACCAGAGAATCGTGTGTGGCCTTAAGTACATGGGTCAAAAATAAGTACCACTGGAACCGTCGATGAAGAGGTTTTCGAAAGCGTTCAAGTCCCTAAAATCCATGGTCTGAGTGCAAGGTTTCTAGTTCTCTTTTGTAAATGTCGTTCTGAAGTCTCTCTCTTTATTTTATTTTTTACTTCATGCAAAACATGATACGGACAGTCATAATGAAACTGAGCTCAGTATTTTCATGCTCAAGGACCTAAAATAAAGCAAGCACGCACAAATTCTCTTTGTAAGATGTACGTTTTTGAGAATTTATTTGTGTGCTAATCTCGTGATAACTAAAACATCACGAGAATTGACAACATGTTTTGGCATACCATCCATCATCATTATATATAGTGAAGGGGCAACCACCACTCTTTGCTCATTCTGCTATGAGTGGTGGTGATAGATCTGGTCTACCCACTTATAGGCTAAATTAGATTGTTGTCTTTCTGTTTTCTCTTGGAAGTGTTTATACATGGGTATTTTATCAAAGGCTCATCCAAGAACTCGGTTTTGTTCAAGGACATCTCTCTTCAAAATCACAGCTCTCTTGTTCATCTTTTCTCTGCTCTCTCTTGTTCTCTTCAAGGTGATCATTTCTATACCCTTTGGTCTTTGCCCTGGCTAATAATTTCTCAATCATTTGTTAAGTTTTACTGTTCATTTAGGATAACTCGCAATTGAGACTTTAACTCATCGAAGGGTCAAATGTGCACAGACAGTGTACAATGTGACCGCTGGAACTAGGCAGGCACCTTATTGGTTTGGATCTGACTCAGCTCGAGTCAGATCGTCCGGGTTTTAATTTTTTTGTTGTCTGACTCGAGGCCTGACTCGAAGATATGTGAGTTAAGTACAACTTTGTATATCCAGATATTTTTCTTTCTCAATAATTTTAAGTCCGATAAATGAGTATTTATTGCCACTCTCGCTGATCCTTTTATTACGTACTGCATTATCCTAGTTCTACCACTGTTATTCTATCTTATTTTCAGTGATCCTTTTTTTACGTACTGCATTATTCTGGTTCTGCCACTGTTATTCTATCTTAATTTCGTCAATGTAAACAGGTAGATGATAGTGTTACTCAGATCGCAACTCAAACAAAAACAGTAGTAGGTCACAACTTGGGACAAACACCATGGCATCGCTTCCCACCAAAACAGTTAAACGAAAACAACACCACCAAATACGGCAAAGCTGCCAATTTGATAAAGTGCACCTACTTCACCTGTCTGTTCAGCTCCAACCCTAGTAACACACCACTAAACCAACATCCAAAACTCCTCAACTCATCCACGTGCCCATCTTTCTACCGTTGGATTCACCGTGATTTAGAGCCGTGGGCTCAATCTAAAATAGCTCAGGGAAACTTGATGGAGGCCCAAGCCCACGCTGCTTTCCGTGTTGTGATTTACAGTGGGAAACTGTACGTGGATTTCTATTACGCGTGTGCACAGACACGTGCCATGTTTACGATCTGGGGTTTATTGCAGCTTTTGCGGAGGTACCCAGGGATGATCCCAGACGTTGATCTTATGTTTGATTGTATGGATAGATCTTCTGTTAGTCGGAAGAGATATAGGCCAAGAGGAAGATGGCCCCCACCACCGCTGTTCCGTTACTGCACTACTGACTGGGAGTTTGATATACCTTTCCCTGATTGGTCATTTTGGGGATGGTAAGTCAAAAATAATCTTCATTAGTTACTATCGTTGACTGCTAAAATTAACCACCTAGGTGATTTTTTTCTGGTGGGTACTAGGTATTTCCTGTGAATCTATCATTTTCAACGGGTTTGGCATTATTTTAATTTCTGGATGATTCTAGGAGGACTTAAATTGCTGAGAGAACTTTTTTTTTTTTTTCTGATTTTTTTGGGGGTTGTGGTGATTAAATGAGAATTGTGGTCCTCATAAAGTCGTCACAGTAAAAAGCAAAAATAATAACGACTTTCTAAGAATTACAGTCTAAAAAAAAACCATAATTTTTTTGAGTAGTTTATCTAAAATTATTTTGTTCTTGAACGTATGAACATTGTGGATTAAATGATGCAGGCCTGAAACAAATATACAACCATGGGACAAGGAATTCAGTAAAATTAAGAACGAAAGCGAGGCCCAAAATTGGAGGAACAAAACTGCTTATGCATATTGGAAAGGAAACCCTTATGTTGCTTCACCAGCTCGAATGGAGCTATTGAAATGCAATGATACTAAGTTATGGGGAGCTGAAATTTTCACGCAAGACTGGATTAAGGAAAAACAAGTTGGATTCAAGACATGCGATTTAGCAAGCCAATGTAAACATAGGTACGTTATTTTCACAAGCCATCATGCATTTTAGTTGGGTTTTCAAGTTGCAAGTGACAATAATAATGTCATGCCTGTAAAATGTGTGTGAAGGTACAAAATTTACGCCGAGGGGTTCGCGTGGTCGGTAAGCTTGAAGTACATTCTTTCGTGTGGTTCACTTCCGTTGATGATCAATCCAATATTCCAAGATTTCTTTAGCCGTGGTCTTGTGCCAAAAGAAAACTATTGGCCTGTTACTTATTCAAATCTATGTCACTCCATAAAATTTGCTGTCGACTGGGGAAATGCAAACCCATCAAAGGTATGTATGCTACAGCTCAACCCAAAAAAATATCAAAATCTCATTTTAGCATCACGTACGTACATTCAAACATTCCATAGGCATAATCAACATACCTGACATGTTTATGATGAACAGGCGGAGGAAATAGGTAAAGGAGCACGAGACTTAATGGGAACTTTGAATATGGAAAGAGTTTACGACTATATGTATCACCTTATCAACGAATACTCGAAACTCCAAAACTTCAAACCGGTTCCACCTCCAACTGCACAAGAAGTATGTATGGAGTCTATTCTTTGTTACGCAAACGAGAGAGAAAAGGGATTTTTGAAAGGGTCGATTGCTTCGCCTTCATTGTCGATGCCATGTACATTACAATCACCTGATCGCGAATTAGTAGAGAATTGGATCCAAAAGAATCGAAAAATAATTGATGATGTACAAGAGATGGAGAAGATACAAATGGAACAGAACGACACGAAAAATATTGTACCAACATCTTCAATGCCACCAAAATAGATTGTTGTATTATGAAATGGCTTAACAAACCTTGCTATTTTGGGGGCAAGGTCCTTCATTAGGGGGGGCAAACACTAAAGTCCAAAATAGGGATTTATTTGGCAATCTCAAAAATCCCATATTCACCATAATTAGGATTAGAGAAGGATTAGCAAGTTAGATTATTAATAATAAAAAATGTTAGTTAACTTAGTTATTAGTAATGGTTTACTTTGTTTGAAAGAGCAAGGAGAAGAAAAGGTTTTAGGATGGAAATTTGTGTATTAAAAAATGTTCAAACATGGTAAACATGATTCTCAAAGCTCAAAACAATGATGGGAAGACGTATTTGAATGTTAAATTCGTCGAAAAACAACTCAATCCAATTAATTCAGACCCAGAATCGTCAAAGAAATATCATGAAATTATGACGATTTCAGTTATCGTCAAGGTATGAGGAGAGTCCTGACGATTTTGCGTTTAAATATTGTAAAGAGAGATGAACAATCGTCGAGATTGTAACACTACCATGACGAATCCAAAGCATGGCAATTGTAGGTGCTTCGTAGTTCTGAGAGTCTTCATACTAGGTGACAAAAACCCTGACGAAAGTTGTAATTGAAAAAACACCCCTCTACCCCAAAATCAAGTTAAATTGTAATGGTTGTGGTTTAACATCATTGACGAGTAACTCAAGCTGCTAAGAAGAAAGGGAAAGAGGTGAAAAGTATCATCAATACTAGAACTCAAACTGCTAAGAAGAAAGTTACAGGGAAGAATTTTAGTCAAGGGAGAGGTGGAGCTTTTACTTCTCAACAAAAATTAAAAAGATGAGAGTACTATTCTGGAATGTCAGAGGCTTAAGGAGATCAAAAGCCAAAGACAAACTCAGAAGTTTAGTACATAATTTTTGTCCTTCTGTTATGATTCTTGCTGAACCAAAAGTAAGTTATTCTACTGATTTTGTGAAAAAATTAAGACTCCAGGTATGAATAGTTTGTGGGTACCAAAGTAATTTAACTCGGAAAACTCGGTGACTCGGTCGAACCCCTTGGAGCGATTAGCGAAAACCTCGGGGGAGGAAATTGGAAAAACTCGGTTGAAAAACTCGGATTGCAATTTAAAATTTATATAACCTATACTTGATTAAAAGTAAAACTATAACACCAATAATAAAAAAAACAATACTATTAAAACCAAATAAGTTCAACATACACACAAATTAAAACTAAATAAGTTCAACTACACACAATTAAAAAAAACTCGGAAAACTCGGCCACGAGTTTTGTCTGAAACTCGGCTCAACTCGGCCGAGTAAATCGTCAAAACTCGGACTCGACGATTTTTCACTAATCCCCTCGGCCAAGTAGAAATTAGCGAGTACTCGCGATTTACTCGGCCGATTTTTTCGATAACTACACTGGTGGGTACATAATTCCGATGAGTTAAGAAAAGGGAATATTTGGATATTATGGAGTGCTTCTCTTAGTACTCCATTGGTTGTTTCTAATACTAGACAATCAATTACTACAGAAGTTGGTGGTTCTTAATCACTGGTGTACATGATGCATGTCTTACAGTGAATAGAAGAGCTTTGTGGGAAGATTTAGTTGAAATAAGTCTTTTGGATAGACCTTGTTAGTCATTGGTGTTTTTAATACTGTCTTAAGTATGGATGGAAAAGTTGGTGGTCTTAAGCCTTTAACTATCTCTATGCTGGAATTCAGTGATTGTTTGAGTACTTGTGGTCTTATTCAAGCAACAAAGACTGGTATTGAGTTTTCATGGTGCAACAATAGGTGTGGTAAGAATTCTTTGTAATCTGGATAGAACTATTGTTAACTCAAAATGGATTGACTTGTATCCAAGTTGGGGGTATAAAGTGGGTACTAGGGGGATTTCTGATCATAGTATTCTTTATGGTGCAAATGCAGACATACCAAAACCTAAGAATGTTCCCTTCAGAGCTTTGAAAGTTTGGCTGAGTTATTCAGGTTTTTTAGAATTGCTGAAAAAAACTTGGGATGAAGATATAATGAGTAATGATGCTTTCATTTATCTTGCTAAACTTAAAAGACTAAAGAATGCAGTAAAAGAGTGAAACTGGAATGTATTTGGAGATGTGAGAAAGAAGCTACAACTAGCTGAAGAGGAAGCTATACAAGCTTATTTGGAGTCTGACAGAAATCCTGAAGATGACTCTTTATTAACTAAGCTAAATATGGCTAGGAATGTGCATCATTTATTAACCCAACAAAATAAAGAAATAATTCAGCAGAAATCAAGAGTAAGATGGCTTAAAGAGGGGATTCAAATACTAGATTCTTTCATACTTCTTTGAAGATAAGACAAGCTCAATCTGCAATTGTTGAGTTAGAGAAACCTTCTGGTGAAACTGAATATGCTGACATTGGCAAAGTGTTAATTGATCATTATGAAGATAAATTCAGATTTAAAGAGGTGGAATTTAATGACAAGATTTTTTTTTTCTGTTATACCAAAAGTAATTCAGAAAAATGATAATGAGATGATATGTGCATTGTCTTCTTTTGAAGAAATTAAGAAAACCATCTTTGATATGGATCTAGATAGTGCCCCTGGTCCAGATGGGTTTGCTGGTTGGTTCTATAAAGCATCATGGGAAATCATTGGGGGATATTTTTTAGGGCAGTGCAACATTGTTGGAGTCATAAGTTCATTCCTAAATGTATGAATTCAAACTTCTTGAAGCTTCTTTCTAAAGTTAAGAATGCAAAGAATGCATAACATTTTAGACCAATTGGTCTTATGAATTTTTGCTTCAAAGTGATAACAAAGATAATAACATCAAAATTAGCATATATTATAGAAAAAATGGTTTCTCCCTAACAATGTGGTTTCATAAAAGGCAGAAATATCCAACAAAAAATTGTTCTAGCTTTTGAAATGGTTAATGAATTGGAAATCAACAGAAGATGAGGGAATGTAGCACTTAAGCTTGATATTTCTCACGCCTATGATTCTTAAAGTTGGGAGTTTATGTTTCCATGTTATGAGGAGCTTGGGATTTTCTGAAGATTTTATTCATTGGATCCACACTCTTTGAAATCAACAAGAATTTCAGTACTAGTAAATGGAGTCTGAGGGTTATTTACAAGTTGGTAGAGGGTTAAGACAAGGGGTGTAGAGGGTAAAATGCCCTGAGGACACATGCCAGCATCTCCATAAAGGAATCCCATGAGAGGTGATGACCGAAGTACTCAGGAACTCAAGAAAAGCAACCCGAGTTTAAAGGGGAGATGACGAAGGCATATAATGATCGTGATAATGAAGAATCTGGGAAAAGACAGGCCAATCTCGAAGGAGAACCCACGAATGACAAAGATCCTCGGGATGGCATCCCGAAGGAACCGACTTACTCGACAAACTCTGACACCCCCACGATTGAGTAGTTTTGTCTTATTAGTTGTAACCCACTTTCGACTCGGCCTATATAAGGCGAGCTCGAGGTCCATTGTAGGGGTTGGATTTTTGGTGTAATCTTAAGGTGTGTGAGAGAGATTAGGTTAGTATCTCCTCAGGCCTCTAAGCATCATTTCCATGGACTGATATCCAGAGAAATCCAAGTTCTACTTATGCTTTATTTGTCATTATGTTATCGCTAATGTTAGTCAGTCTCGATAGTGTTCTTATCTTCGTAGTAACCTTATTGGTATCGTATTATGCAACTAAAACCATAGTTTTGACTTGTAGATCTAATGGCTGTCGAGTATAAAGTACCAATGCTGATTTTATACTCACACAGTTTGGCGCTAGAAACAAGGACTGATTAAAACAACTTAGGGTTTGCCTGTGATTTTATGGTTTTCAAATTCTTTTTGGGAAAATTTTTCCTAGGGCTTTCAAGACTTTCTTTAAAAACTTTATATTTATTATGAGCTTCACCACCTTGGGTGTCTAAAGATTTTCAAAGCTTTAACACGCTTAAAGGGTTTTTTGAGCAAATCACCAATATGATAAGATTGATGTTTCTTCAAGGAGTTTAATTAAGCTCTGAAGTACAGAGATCTAATCAAGAACATGAAAGTTTTACGAAAAATACTTAAAGAACCTTGATAGAATCTCGAGGGTGAATTAGCTTCCGATCTGGAGTCTGTTACTTCAATTTCCAAAAAATACCCTTAAAATCTTGTGCACCATTCGCATCCTAGAAATTCGTTCAGGGCTATTTTTGGAATTCCCCTATCAAGTCCATATTGGGAAAACAAGTCTTGTAGCTTTCAAGACTCTACTCTGAGACCAGCCCGAGAAAAATTAGGGCAATATTCCAGAACCTCCATATTAGGAAGGTAGATCTGGACAAGCCAAAAACGGTTAGGATCTGGATAGTACACGCATAATCAATTCTGAAACTTAGCACGTCAGAATCCGTTACAACTAATAGGGGATCTGTCAGACATAGTACACTGCACCAGCCGCCCTGGAACTCACGAGTTTTTTACTTTTTACAGGTCACCATCATCATAGCTTCGAGATCTAATCAGATGCCAAAGCAAAGGGTAGGCTCCTCAAGGCATGGGACAGGTTCTTCGAGGCATAACACCAGATTTTCAACTAGCAAAGGACTCTTGCCTGAAGTAGCAGCAAGTACAGTTCAGCATAGGGAGCCCGCAAACGAAGAAGAAGTACTAGTAGAGGACTTGGGACCAGATGGGGAAGGATTCCCAGAAGGGGACGAGCCACCGCAGCAGCAAATTCACGAGGAAGACAGAGAGAACGACGAGGACGAGGATGAAGATGACATCCTGAATGAAGTGCTCCAAGCACATCAGCCAACCGAAGAAGAAACTTTAAGGGCTGCACAATTCAGAAAGTTAATTCGAAATAAACAAGAGAATCAGGAAATTAAAAAAACAACTAGCCGAGGCAAACAAAAAGGCTGCAGAGAAATCATCGTCAAACTACAAGGGAAACAACGAGGGACAATCTCGACGATACACCATATCACAATCCAGGGGGGCACTCTGTGTAAAGAAACAACACCAATGAAAATGGGCACCCCAAGGGCCATGGGATGGTAGTTTTGAGCAACAAAACTGAGCCCAGCATCCGTCCAAAGGGAAACAACATACACCTGGTATACGAAAATGAGCAGGCCAGGAAGGATGCCGAGACACAGGCGCTGCAACAAGTAATGATGGAGCAAATCAAGTCGCTTCAAGCAGAGCTCATCGACAACAGGATTCAATCGAATGATAAGGTAAAGTTGACTCAAGCAATTAATGACGCCAACCGTTCGCCGCTAAGCTCCGAGCTCCTCGCCAAGGCCATACCAGTCAAGTGCACTATGCCAGTTTTTACATCAATCTTCGACGTGACAGGAGATCCGACGTTACACATCAAAATGTACCTGAAGGTATTCCTGGCATGGGCGGACAGAGACGAAGTGCTTTGCAAATATTTTCCTTCCAGTTTGAAGGGAGAAGCCTTGGCCTGGTACGATAGTCTGACAACCAACTCAATATCATCTTTCGAGGAACTGGCCAAAGTATTCATACTTCATTTTTTATACACCAACTCGTCAAATCCAGGGGTAGAGAAATTGTTTAATATCAGGGTCAAACCCGGAGAATCCATCAAAAGCTTGACAGAAAGGTGGACTGCACAGTGGGTGGAAGTAGGAAATGGGGCCTCGAAGAAGGATAAAGTACAAGCATACCTAAATGCACTCGACAAGAACCACCCATTGTACGATAAGCTCTTTCCAAAAATGTAGAAACATTACAAGACCTCCGAAAATACCAAAAGGAGCGGATCACGAGGAAATCAAAGAACAAGCAATCCAGGGTAAGGAAACAGTCTTGGAGCAAGTACACTCGATAAACAACTTATCACTAGAAGAACAAGATCACACTATGAATAATCAAGGGGGTGACTTTTCGAAAAGGAAAAGGCAGAATGATAATAGAAGATATGGAAACGAAGGTAAATTCGGAGATGCGAGATACCATGATAACATAAAGTATAATGACAACAGAGGAAGTGACTCTCGAAGAGAGTACGAAGGCAATAGCTTGCACAGAAGACACGAGGGAGGTAGGAAGTTTGGTGTTCCGAGATCGGGATTCCCTGCATTTCAGGACAGAAAGTTTCCAAAGCTGTGTGTCCCTATCGAGGATGCTCTCCGAAACATTGAAAACTCCGAGTCAGCAAGCGAGATGAGATATCCAAAGAGCAGGGGAAACCAACCGAAGCATACTCAAAACTCCCGAGACTACTGCCAATTCCATCAATTATATGGGCACACAACAGAGGACTGCGTCACGGTGCAGGACCAAATCTACTTCTTCATTACAAAGGGAAAATTCAAGCATCTCCTAGAACTACCAAAACCACCTCCAAACCAGCCACATCCCAAAGAAGAAAATCAAGAGGCGTATGTAATAACAATCGACCGAGACATTCCTAGATTCAACGACTGCAATTCAATAGTTCATGCTGACATCTGCGGGTGAAACTTCGAGGGTATCCATACAGAGACAATTCACAAAAGAGACCTTGAAGAAAAGGAACTATTGAGCGTAGCCGCAAAAAGGCACCTCGAGGAATGGCAGAGGCAACCGATCTTCTTTTCTGCAGCAGATATCCCTGACGAGGGAAGATTACACAATGACCCACTGGTTATCACACTACACATTGAGGAGTCGTCCATGCCTAGAATACTGGTAGATTCTGGAACTGTCGACATACTCTTCGGGAGAACATATGATAAGTTGTTTGGAAAGAATGCCGCTTTGGTACCCTCCTCGTACAACGTTTATGGTTTCAATGGAAAGCCTTCAATGCCAAGGGGAGAGCTATCCTTAACAATCCACATAGGGAAATTGGAGCTACCTACATCATTTTGTGTGGTCGACATAGACTCTCCTTACAATTCCATTGTGGAAAGACCTTGGCTACATAGTATCATGGGAGTAGCTTCCACACTTCATAGACAACACCACTCGGAATCGCAGAAATAATAGGTGATCCAACTGAGGCCCATGTATGCAACGAGATTGATGTTCAAAGGAGGGAGCATCCAAGACAGGATCCTCCAAATCAAGCCAAGCACCCGAAGATAACCGAGTCCTGCATAAAGAAGTTCATCACGGAAGTCGGGGCAGGAATGGCCGGCACCACCATAAGAAACCCCACAACCTGGAAATTAGGCACACGTCCTGTCCATAAAGGCAAGGGTCACTGCTCCGAAAACAGGGAGCAATTCCTCGTAGCAAGAGGTGAGATACTAGTACCAAACGAATCAATGAGCAAACCAAGCTCGAGTAGCGAGGGAAAGGATACTTAAAAGGAGCAATTCTGGGCCGGGCCATATGTGATCGAAAGGGCGCTCGGAAATGACACCTACAGCCTGATTAACCTCGAAGGTCAAAAAATAAGCACCCCAGTCGAAGGAAAGAACCTGAAGCACCTTAATTAGAAACTTTATATGTAAGCGAAGCGCTGCGATATCAGTATTAGAAACAAAATAAAAATAAGGAAACGGCTTGATCTGTTATATTTACCAACTATTTCACTTCTCGACATACTGTACTTCGATTCAAACTCCAGATCCTACTTGCTAGGCAAAAGTCCTACCTGAATAGGCACACCTCCCAAGGCTATGACTCTGTATAAACAAAAAGGCCATGATGCCACGCTTCCTCCAAGTGCCTTGACGCAAATAAAATTAAAAGGGCTATAACGCCAAGGCCTTGACGCCAAAAATAAAAAGTCCTCGAACAGCAGGCACAAAGTTGATGATCATATAAGCCGTAAGGGCCCTACGAGCTATATGACACAGTCCTCTACCCACAAGATACCCCGTTAGCGGTGGGTACTTTGTGTCTAAGTTATATAAACCAATGATGCATTTGAACCCACTACCATACGACCATAAGGACCTCTCTTTTGAGGCGTAGAGGGGACGATAAATGGGATTAACATTTACCTCTAAGGTGGATGGAACCCCGAGGCATCTAATTAGCTTACATTCACGGGAATGAAAAGCGAGTTACGCAGCCAAGGGACCTCCTCTAAAAAAATCAAAACTCAGCCTCGAGGAGGGGCTATCAAGAACAGATGGGTTGAATTCTAGGCCGCGATAGCAGAATAGTACCATGTCTAAGCTCCAGCCTTGACCGGCACTCCCCCATTGTGCTACTTTATTATTGAGGCAAAACATAGCAGATGCCCGCCATAAGTTCCCTACTTTACTTGGGATGAATGGATCATCAGAACACCACCATGTTCTCTCGGAAGATACTTAGTATCCTCGATTTCCACCCAATATACATAGGCAAAACGGGTACCTATGGCCTCGATAGCCAATGTTTGCTTTAAAACAGGCAAGTAGCTGACAACCTTTGGGAAGAGTGATCCGTAAGCCCCCACTAGCTTGGTAAACTATCTCTCACGTCGAAGTAAGCCTCAGAGTTGCACCTCGAGTAACCTGAGCCTAGAATATTGCAAGGTTAACTTCGTGCCTGATCGCGAAGTTCCTAGGCACGAAACATAATGTGCAAAAATAAAACTTTCCTTATATATATATACAGTAGGCAGACACATACATGGAGGAAAAGCGACAAATAAAATCTATTCAAAAACAAAGACAAAAGACAAAAGGACTTGCTGCTAGGCTTTAGCAGAAAATCCAACAGACATAGCATCATGGCAAGGGGTAGGGAAAATCTTCATCTCATCCCAGAGATCCTGCTCAATTTCCAGATCCCTTTCATAAGTTCGAAAGCCGGGTGATCTTGTTTCAAAGGGGTATCTTCCTCATTGGTTCAGCATTCTCACCACCCTCTTCGTCACTATACGCTGCCGAGGATTCTTGGAACAGATAACTGTTTTCCTTATAGTTGGCATCAAAAACAACATTCTTACCGCCACCAGTGTTTCCCTTATCAGACTCTCCATGATTGGCTGATTGAACATCATCCGCCACATCCTCGGCCCCACTTTTAGCTCCTGCTTCAGAGTCATCCTCAGAGCAATCTTTCGTACGATCTTCGAGATGACCTCCAAGACCTCCTGAATCACCATCATCAGAATCGCCATCATCATCACCATGCCAGAACCTTGGTCCTCGGATACTACCCCTGGCACACCTCTTCTTCGTAGTTCTTCCCTAGCCAGCCTTACAAAAACCTCGTGGGGAAGCAAATTGGCATCAACCGGGAGTTCCACGTCAGAATCATCCCCACCAAAGACCCCATATGTGGGAGGCTCAATACCAATATCCCTAAAGAGAGACCGACCATGTTTTCCACAGGCCATACTATTAGCCAGTGAGGTAGTCAGTGCTGATCGATTGAGCAACTCTTCAGCAGCCTGCCCATGTTTTATTTGAGGACGAATAAGAGCGAAAGCATTAATAATATTTCTCAAGTCTTCCTGGCACTTAAGACGAAAATATTGCTCAGCAGTTACGTCCTCGGCACTCCTCTTTGAGTCCTCTGATCGATGTTTGCGTTCGGCCTCCAGCTCTCGGGAATGTCTGTTCATATCAGCAGTTCGGAGTCGACGTTCTTCGACCAACTCTTTCGATAGTTGTTCAACTTTCCTTTCGAACTCCAACTTTGGGTCAGACTCGAACACCAAGTGATTGGCACTATCGTTCCGTGCGGCTTCGGCATCTGCAACCTTATTTAACAAATTGTCTTCGATGCCTGCAAAAACACAACACAAGCACAAAATGAAGGAGATGAGATACACGACTATATCCTGAAAACACAACAAAACATCAAACAAGATGATCAGGGCAAGTATCCTACTTTCTTTAACAACCATGTATTCTGTAACTTCATATTGACTAGTAAAACGAGGTTGGGTAGCTCTCGCCCTAATATCTTCAGTTGAGACCCACCCCAACTTGGCAAGTTCCAGTCGATACTAGTCGACCATCCGAGAAAGGTGGTCTCTCGAGGTTTTAGCCTTCGCAAGATCCTTGCTTGTCTCATTACACCCCCCTTTCAAGACATTATTCTCCGAAGCCATCTCTTTGTTGGCATTCTTCAAAGCTGCCACTTGAACTCTTAAATTCCTGATATCCTGCTCTAACTTTTCAATCACAACCCTGCCAGACGCATTAATTGATCTCTCCTTGCGAGCAGAATCTCGCTCTTGTGTCAAGCGAGTCACATCCAGCTGAAAATAGTGCATCTCTCGGGCACTCTTTTGATTTTCATTCCTCTCTTCCTCAAGTAAAAGCTCAGTTTTTATCCTTTTTCTTTTCTCCTCGGTAAAGAGATTCTCATCTTCAAGTCTCTTCCTCTTATAATAATCCTGATCATCCCAGGCCTTATTCCTTTCTTTCACAAGCTTTTCGATTTCAACTCGGTGGCTCCCACCACCATCACAGGCAATATGGGCAGACTTACGACCCTCTTGGGAATAAGTACTAAGAGCCAGTTTAGCTTCGCGGAGTTTTTTCTCCCCTTCCTCTAACTGCCCTTTTTTAAGAAAGCAATAATAACATGAATTTTCTCAGCACAAAATTACGAAGAACATCACAATCATTAGATAACAAAAATTCATACCTATTTGTTTCATCTTTCATGTGCGCTACGAGTCTTTTCTGCAGTAAGCTCTTCTGGCATTCGAAGAAACTTTCGCTCAAAATACTCAGCCTCACCAAACAAGCCGAAGGAATAAGCCAAGAAGCCAGATGCATGGTAATCACTCTATCAAATACACAAAGAGCACGCCAATTTTTAGCCAAACTCAAAGTACGACGGCAGAGTCTCAAAAGAAAAGCAACTCTGAGGCATTCACCGCCAGACTCTCCTCGTAAGACAAAGGGGGATGGCGAAGATCATACTCCACTCTGAGGCATTCACCGCCAATCACATCACCAAACTTCTTGGAGAACTTGGGATCCAGAGGATTTTGCAGTGGATCAGTCGCATGGGATTTGAAGCGGGATGACACTTCCAGGGCAAAATCACTAAGATTGTAATTCTCGAAAAGCACTTCTTTAAATCTCTTGGCAGTATACGGTTGGACGTGTTTGCCGGCAAAGCTTGGAGCAGGCGGAAACTTCGAACTGCGAGGATAACTAAGAACTATATTCTTTGGAACAGCACCACTGGTCGACCTATCCTTTCGGGGAAGCAAGACATCAACCATAAGAACAACCTTTCCCGAAGGTATAACTTGGGCCTCGGCTGAGGCAGTGGTCGCAACAGTAGCAACAACCATGGCAGAGGCAGTAGGAGCCAAGGCAGTTGTGCTTGATACAAAATCATTCTATATGGTATCGACATCCATGGCAGAGGCAGTATAAGCCGAGGCAGTCGTGCCCGACGTAAGGTCACTTGATATAGTGACAGCAACCTCTTCAGAAACAGTGGCACCAGGTGGCATATTAACAAGCCTCAGAATGTGGTAGCTTGTCGGAGAGATGCACCCTCATTCTTTCTCCTAATGGCTTCATAACTACTCTGTGCTGAGTTGATAAATCCTCCTTCGTAGGTTTCTTGTACACAACTTTCTTGCGAGGCTTCGCGACCTCTTTCCTCTCCTCTTCAAACTCAAAGACCATGGCATCATAATCCAAACTTAAAGCTATCACAGGTACATCATTACCCTGTAGGAGAAGATCCGTCTTTCTCAGGAAACAAATAGAGGCAAGTATTCATACTCCAAAACAAAAACACATCTCAGGGTAGTTAGTATTTGTTACCTGATCCATAGTCTCCTCTCCTACACGGGGACGCTTTAAGTTTTTTGAAACATCCCCAGAAACACCTTTCCCCTTTTCCAAAACCCGTCGAGACAACTCTTTCTCCTCGTCAGAGAAATGAATAGTAAACATGTGCTGAATCGGGAACTGGTGGCCTGCTTCGAATTGTGTTCGAGGAAAAAAAGACCTGCATCCTTCCAGCCTCAGAGAAAAGGGCCAGCTAGCAATACAGGTTCCGAGTACCAATCCTCATCCATCGAGTAATCTAGAGACCCTGGAATTATGTATGCCTTCCCCTTCATGGTTTTGAAGCAAACACCCCAAGGAGCTGCCTCGTTGTCTAATGTTAGAAAAGGCTCGTAATGATGGAAGAATTTCTCGGGGGTAAAATAGAACTTCGTCGTGGAACCAGCTTCAGAATTATCTTCGGAGCGAGCAATCCATTCGTTGATTAGATGAATCGAACTGCAAGTAAGCTTCATTATCCCACGAGGACTAGGTAAGGAACATAGGATCTCAAGGAATAAACGGTTGGATAGCCGATAAAAATGAGGAATCAACCCAGCAGAAATCTGATGAAATGTAATCAAAAGCTTATCCTCGCCACACTTAAATTCTTCGACCAATTCTGGAGTCAGCCGGCCACCGGGAGCAACAACGACCTTTATAACAAAATAATCGGATTTAAAGCCCAAATCCTTCATCATTGAGATAATAACATCGACTTTAGAAGGAGAAAACATAGAAATAAGCAAGGAGGAGGGAAGAAAGTCTCGCTGGCACCGAGAGTTGCAGTGATCAGAATGGTTAAAGGAGGGAAAGCTGATAAAAGAGGGAAAAGAGTTGTCGTTAAAGGATAATAGGCAGAACAAAAACAAAGGTATCACTAGAAATCACCTAAGAAGCGCTCGATCAAAAGATAAAAATCTCAGGGTTTTCGGAAGAAGCGAACGCCGGAGCTAGGGAAGAGGAGTACGAAAGGTTAAAGTTTTTTAGAGGGAGAAAAATAAAACTTAAATAATAGAGGGAAACCGACGCTACCAGTTGGAAGGTCAAAAGGTCTAAAATCTCGGGAACATGCAGAACGTGTCATGAAACGTCACACCTGGCAGCTAGTGGGGGAGGTGGCGAGAAGAGGATGACGAAGAAGAAATTTTCTTCCCAAGTATCTTCGATACAAGGAAAGGAAAGAGGCAAACTGTAGAGGGTAAAATGCCCTGAGGACACATGCCAGCATCTCCGTAAAGGAATCCCATGAGAGGTGATGACCGAGTACTCAGGTACTCAAGAAAAGCAACCCGAGTTTAAAGGGGAGGTGACGAAGGCATATAATGATCGTGATACTGAAGAATCTGGGAAATGACAGGCCAAGATCGAAGGAGAACCCACGAATGACAAAGATCCTCGGGATGACATCCCGAAGGAACCGACTTACTCGACAGACTTTGACACCCTCACGATTGAGTAGTTTTGTCTTATTAGCTGTAACCCACTTTCGACTCGGCCTATATAAAGCGAGCTCGAGGTCCATTGCAGGGGTTGGATTTTTGGTGTAATCTTAAGGTGTGTGAGAAAGATTAGGTTAGTATTTCCTCAAGCCTCTAAGCATCATTTCCATGTACTGATATCGAGAGAAATCCAAGTTCTAGTTATGCTTTATTTGTCATTATGTTATCGATAATGTTAGTCAGTCTCGATAGAGTTCTTATCTTCGTAGTAACCTTATTGGTATCGTATTATGCAACTAAAACCATAGTTTTGACTTGTAAATCTAATGGCTGTCGAGTATAAAGTACCAATGCAGATTTTATACTCACACAAGGGGATCCCTTGTCTCCCCTTTTGTTTGTTATTGCAGAAGATAGCCTAAGTAGACTTCTCACTCATTCAGTACATTCTAGATTTTTGACTCCAACGGTGGTGAGAAATGGAGATAGAAGAAATGTTTAGAAGTTGTTGAAAATTCTCCAAGAATATCAAGTTGCTTCTGGTCAAGTTGTACGTGTTGAGAAAAGCAAATGTTTCATAGGTGGAACTAGTGAAGCTAGGAAAACTCAGATAGCTAGCTTTCCTCATTTCCTGACAAATATCTTGGTGTTCATCTAGTTCCTGGTAAAATTTAAACTAGACAGGTATGGTGAGTTGTTGAACTTATGCAAACAAAATTAGCTGTGTGGAAAGACAGGATGTTATCTTTTCAAGAAGGTTGATTCTTGTTAAGCATGTTCTGTGCTCTATTCGTGTATAATATGTCAGTCTACAGATGGCCAAGAAAAGTTTTGCTGGAGTGTGAGAGAATTATTAGGAATTTCCTTTGGTCAGGGGATCCAGCTATTAAGAAAGTGGTTACTCTTAATTGGGAAGTGGTTTGCTCTCCAATTAATTAAAGAGGGTTATGTTTAAGAAAGTTGGAAGGCATAAACAAAACATTGTTAATACAGTTATTTTGGAAGATACAAACTGATTCAGATGAATCAACACAATTTTTTCAAGCTAAATTTCAAGATAGAACATGACAATGGATCAGTTATTATAAGAAATCCTATATTTGGCCTGCCATAAAATGGGTGATGAAGGATGTGCAAAAAGGTTCAAGATGACTAGTAGGTGATGTTACTCAAATTTCAGTATGGGATGATGTGTGGATGAAATAAATTTCATTGAGTGAGATGTATCCAGAGAATGCTTATATGTTACAACATAAAAATTTGATAGTTGCTGATCTGCTTATATCTGGTGAATGGGATATACCCTCTGACATTTTACAGTTGATTGAAGTAAATGAACTTTCTGTTGTAGACAATAG
>JAJJMA010226853.1:0-12678 GCA_023529015.1 Papaver nudicaule
TTTTACGCCTAGTATATGTACGCCGTAAAATTCTCCTGTAACTCTTGAATTTTTAGTCTCACAATTTACGTCTTAGGGTAGCAGGCGTAAATTATTTTGGATGCAATTACGCCTAATTAATGAAGGCGTAAAATGTTTTACGCTTCAGAAACCAAACCGTAAAAAATTGTTAAGCCTAATTAACCAAGGCGTAAAAACCGAAAAATCTGGAGAAAATCCAACTTAGTTTTACGTCTTGGATATGCACGGCGTAAGTAAATTTTCTGTAACTCTGAATGTAAAGACTCGAGATTTACGCCTCAGAAACCAAGGCGTAAAGGTGTTTACGCCTTGTTAAATAAGGCGTACATTTGACCAAAATTTAACGAAAACAAATGGGGTAAACAAGAGCCTTCAAATTATACCAAATATTACAAAAAGCATTGTTTAGGTACACAAAAAGATATTCAAAATACTTTCCAAAACCATAGTTTGGCTTCTTGAACTTGTATTACCACAAAAGCATTACCAAAAAAGCATTACCACCAAAAGCATTCTCAATCATCGCCCAAGTTGACATATGCCGAATCATCCCCCAAGTTGACAAACCCCGAATCCATAAAGGTCGCAGGCCAATTGTGCATGTTGACTTCGTAAATTTGTGTCCATTCTTTACCTTTCGCCTTGTTCATAATGGTTGGGGCCAACGGTGGTAAAGGACATTTATCGGACAACTTTAGACCAATAAAGTGACAATCTTGAACAAACGCGATGATTACTCTTCTCTTCCTTGCTAGTGTCTCATGGTAATTTGTAAATTCCGGAGTGAACGTCCAAGAAGTCTTATTGTCGAAGTAGTGAACCACACACCTATAAGCATCCGCAATTAGGTGTCCACACACCGGAAATCTCATCCAAAACTCACTATTGCTTATGGGAATTCCACCTTGCAAACGAGCTTGAAACTTGATGTACTCTTGGTGTGGTGACGAACCTTCCGGCACCAATAACATGTTCTTGTAATGTTGTGCATGACTCCTTAGTTGGTTTAACAACCCTTGTCTAATATAATTGACTTGGGTCATGTTTCTCCCCTCCATGGTTGCACCCGAAAATGGCCCTAGTTGGTTCGTGACCACATGGTAACCGCAATTACCGTCTCCTTCGACATCATCCGTTGGCACTATGTATTTATGAATGCAAGTGGGTAGATATTTATACCAATCTTCATAAATAGTGTGGTGAGGGCGAACAAAGTTACCTTCCCGGTCGATTGTGGGGTTTACCATATGTCCTCCTCTCTTGTACCTAATTGTCTTCTTCTTAACAATCTTTGAGCTCATTTCTTCACCTTGAATCGCCGGAGACTTTCCCTTGGAACTATCTTGAGTCGGATACATTGGCTCTTTTCCTTTGACATTTGAAGCACGACTAGTGGAACCTTCACCCATGTTACAAGTCTTGGGACGTTTCATTGACTCTCGTAGCACGGATTGTAACTCCTCATCGTCCTCATCGTCCTCGTATTCTTTATTCACCCACTCAACTCCAATTGGGTCTCTTCTCTTCGACTCCTTATTTCTTTCCTTGACATTCATCCGCTCTTGCCACCTTGGCACCGTAGTTTTTTTTCTTCCTTTCCCCGGTCCCTTATCCGGTTCCTCGATATCCAAGTTATTTTGAGGTTCCACAAATTGTAGGACTTTTTCCAACCAAAAGCTCTTTTGACCATCGTTCATTCTATTGTAAAAGTTGACGATTGCCTCATATTGGTAGGTGTTGTTAAACTCGGCTGGTACGCCTCCGTCTTCGGCTGGTTCGTGGAAAGAGAGTTGTTTCCAAAAAGGGTGAATTTCCTCGAGTGGGATCACACCATCAACGTATTTAGAGAACATATGCCGGCATGGTAGTCCCATTGATTTCCACATTCCACAAACGCACACATCCGTATAGTTCCCTTGCACATAAGCCTCCAATTCTTTGAATATCCTTTCGATTTCCCATTTCGACACCTTGAACCAAAGTCGACTAAACCATTTCCCCCATGGGTTCTTCAAGTATGGGGTTATTCTCCTATTCCGGCTTTCTTCAAATAAAGTTTTGATTCTACGAAGATCATCTTTGAACATAATGTCCATAGATTTGAAAACCGTAACAAAATTACAATCAGGGCGGCGGAGACAACTTTTGAAGCGGTGATGAGAAGACTCCACGGTACTCGTTGCTTCGTTCCCAAGATGTAGGTATTGGTTTGTGAAACAATATACAAACTTAACTTTGATGGCATCATCCAACCACTCCTCTTTCAAGTACTTCACGACATCCGGGTAACGGCCCCAATGCGCCAACAACTTAGCCTTTTGGATTTCATATTCTTCCTCCGTTGGTGACCACACCAATATATCCCAATCGCCCCCAAATGCCTCCCAAATTTTCTTATTCTTAATGAAGTCAATCTCCATTTGTTCAAACTCACGTTTTTGTTGATGTAGTGGTAGTTTCTCGATCCTCCTTCTTTCTCCCTTTTTCGGTGGCCAAATTATCTTTTTGCATTTCACTTGCACACTATTCCAAGCGTGGTAGGTGCAAAGAAGGTGGTGAGCTTTAGGAAATACCACCCCAATAGCATTGATTAGAGCTTGTTCTTTCTCGGTGAGGATAACCATTGGATAACGATCTTCGGGGTAAAAAAGCTTAACTTGTTTGAGTGCCCACACATAACTTTCTTCAAGCTCATTTTCCAAGAAACAAAAAGCCACCGTAAATGGTGATTTAGTAGAAGTTTGGCCTACGACGTTCAATAGTGGAAGCTTGTATTTATTTGTTTTGTAGGTGCAATCAATCAAAAGGATTTGAGGATTGCAACGTGCCAACTTGATGAAGTCCGGATTAGCCAATAGTAGATGTTTAACTTTTTGCTTCCCATCCGGTGTCTTCTCCTTGAGGTCAAAGAAAATAGTGTATTTCTTCTCCTCCGCCAAGACCATCACTTGTTGCATGACATCCCTATTGCAAGCGTCCATCTCTTTAAACCTTGCTTGGGCATTGTAAATGGTTCTCAATCCGGAGTTGTTCTTCTTGTTTGCCTCCTTTAGGTACCTTAGGATATCCAAAGACTTCATTCCTTGTCTCCACAAACGTTCGACATCCTCCGATTCCTTCGGTTTTAACTTTGAGGCTCGAGCATGGCTAAGCAAAGTCTCCGGCGGTTCGTGGTTGTGCCTACCGCATATGACACTCTTCAAGAAAAACCTCTTCTCGTGATCAAGCCAAAATTGAAGCTTGAAGGGACAATTGGTCTTTATGGTGCGGCTTATTGGCGTAGGCCTCTTGGGATGCTTTCTCTTGTAAGGGGCACCCTTCTTCCAGTGATTTCTGTACTCACCACTACACTCGCAAACCATTTGGAAACAATAAGGTCGAACTTGGCTGTTTTGAACAACACTACACAAGATCTTTTCCCCATGTTCTTGCGACCATTCCTTTGCGGCATCTTTATCTCCCCATGTCTACATAGAGGGGAACACAACAAGTGAGGACACACAAATGGGGAAAAATGATCAATGAATACACAACTTTGGTGAACTCGCAAAAACCCACCATGGTACAAACATATGGTTGCCAATGATATGTAGTGTCTTCGTGCAACACTTCATTAGGACGTGGTTGATTCTCCATAGGCACAATGGGAGGCTCTTCATCATCAGACTCCTCAGGGGTAGCAATAGATTCAATGTAAGGAACCACCTATAAACCAAACGAACAAAGATTAGAAACCATACATAATTTACGCCTAAAATAAGAAACCGTTACTACTATTACGCCTTGGTAAAACTTGGCGTAAACTTGGATACGCCTTACTAACCAAGGCGTAAACCTGGGGATTTTTTAAAAATTTTGTCAGGGTAAATTTACGCCTTATACCTGAAGGCGTAAGCCTGGGATTTTCATAAATTTTTTTCAAGGGTACATTTACGCCTTGGTTTTCCATGCTCCACTTGAGGCGTAAATAACACTTGAAAGTATTTGATGAATAACATAGGTTTACGGTTCAATAAGCAAGACGTAAATAAAGAATGTGTCAAGAAATATTGAGGCGTAAACAGAAAAACCAAGGCGTAAATAAGAGTTTTACGCCTCACTTACTAGGGCGTAAATGGTGTATTCAATATTTCCATGCAGTTTAAGCCTCAATGGCAGGTTGTCGTCCTAGGCGTAAAACTGTTGTACGGCTCAGTTTCCCCAAATTTCAGTTTTTACGCCTCAATTGGGAAGAATCTTGAGGCGTAAATTTGGTTTACGCCTCAGATTCAAGGTCAATCCAAGGCGTAAACAGAGCCTGGAAACTCACAAAAATCACACAGATCCACGTACTAAAGATGATTACATGCAAAAAAATTACAAGAAAAGATATACCTGGGTGTTAGAAGCTAGTTCATCCTCATAATCTTGTTGATACTTGTCTCTTTGGAGATCTTGTAGTGATTCTTGGGTTTCTTGAGTTAACCACACTTTTCCACTCAACAAATAATGCAATGTAGAGTCCTCACCTTCGTTCGGACAGTAGATTTTGTTGTTGTAATCTATTGGAGTATCAGGTAGCTCTAAATCGGTGTTTGAATCACTCATTTTGGTTGAGTGATTCAAAACTTAGAGATTTTTGAAGAACTAAGTTTTTTTTTTTTTTTTTTTCTCTCCTTCTTTCTCTCCTTCTTCTCTAAATCAACTCTAAAACAAATAAATTTCTCTCTCTAAATTCTTATAAACTTAACTATATAGATTATGATAATCATGATTACCACTAATCTGATGATAATCAAACACTAATACTAAACTAAATGTAAAGGTAAAATTGTCACGTTTTATAAGGGGTTTTTGGTTTTGATTTAGGGTGACCCTATTTTGTCACCCTTTGCAGCGCCCAAGTATGGTCTGCAGCGCCAAAATCAGCACATAACAAAATGGTGGATAAATTTTTTTTGACCCAGGGCTGGAGCTCATGTTGTCGGGCTCCAGAGCCAGGCCTGAAGCGCAATATATAGTTAGTCTTTCCCTTTTTATACATGAAAAAGGGATATATTTAGAAAGGCAAAAACTGTACACAGTATCTACATAAAGAACATCAGACCATTGTGTTTACAGAAATATACACAACAGTCATCGGTCCTACAAACTAAACAGAAGTTACAGATTCACAACTGTTTCCCAATGGCAAATGATTTGAGTTGTCGACAGAAATTTGAAAATATCCAACTGCGCCACCCATAAACAAAGATCCAACTTCGTCGCATTCACTATACTCTCCTAGGACTTTAGCTTCTCGCCATGAATAACCGAGTTACGTACCGTATGAAATATCATTGATTTCATAACGTGTCCGCGTCGTATTGATTTTGACAACTTGGCGCGTCCGCGTCCGTGTCGTGTTGTGTCCGAGTCTGCGTCCGTTTCGTGTTGTGTCCGCGTCACCGCGTCCCTGCCAGTGCAACCTAGATTCTGATGTGTAGAAACTACCAATTAGTCATAATATGAGACTTTATATTTCAGTTTAGTCCTGTGAGCCAATCAAGATTATTGTTTAGTCCTAAAAGTTTTTTGTTTGGTCCTAATATTTCTATTTAGTCTTTTTTTGTTGTTTGGTCCTTGGGTGAACGTTACCCACACGGAGTGACATCATCGTCCTTTTTAATATTACAGAAATACCCTTTTATCCTTTATTTTTTGTTCTTTATAAAACTAATGAAAATTTATTAAAAAAAATTAAATATCTCAAGAACTACAATTAGGAATTGAACAAATTTTATATATTCTGAAAGCTCTTGGCGAGATCTATACAACGAGTATCGTTATCACTATGTTTCGAAACATTTTTTTTTTATGTTACCCGATGACGAATTTCATTTCAGAAAATGAAGTACTAAGAGCAAGGGCTATGGGGCTTTCAAAATGAAAGTGTAACTCTTTCAAAATGAAAGAGTGTGAGTAAATGGGCAAATTTGCTTCCACTATGGGTAGAGAATGGACCACTTTCATCCACTTTTCCTCCAAAAGCTATCAGGTACTCTTTCATTTGAAAGAGTGGATGAAAGTCTACTCTAAGCGTCTAAGAGCAAGGGCTATGGGTAGAGTGCTTTTGCACTCTATCACTTTCATTTTGAAAGAGAGACTATCCCAAAGTGTGAGAAACTGACCATGGGGAGCAAATATCAAGACTCTAAGCGCCTGAACTTCAGCCGTTTGTAGTTAAAAGAACAGACACACTTGACCTGATCTACTCCAAAAGGTTATAAATTAGGCCCTTATAAGGGTATCTTAAAGGCCAAAGTGGCTTGGTGGCCCAAATTTGTCCCAATTCATCATGGAACGGCCAATGTTTTGGCGTTCCTCTATATACTTTCTATCAAAACGCCAAATGTTTTGGCGTTCCTCTATGTATTTTCTATCAAAACGCCAAATGTTTTGGCGCCCCTCTACATTTTCTCTCAAAACGGCAAATCTTTTGGCGTTTGGCGTAAAATGTGATGCAACGGCTGATCTTCTGGCGCTTAGAGAAGACTTTCGCCTACTCTTTCATATGAAAGAGTGGCCGATAGATTTTTGGGAAAAAAGTTGAAGAAAGTGGTCCATTCTCTACCCATAGTAGAAACAAATTTGCTTATTTGATCATACTCTTTCATTTTGAAAGAGTAACTCTTTCATTTTGAAAGTCCCATAGCCCTTGCTCTAAAGATTAGGCGCTCAATGAAAAATATATGAAAGGGCCAAAGATTGGCCGTTCCCAACAAAAGTAAAGCATCTGAATACACATTTTAGGGGCCACAATCAAAGATGGGTCGTTCCCAACATTTTAGGGCCACATTTTTAATTATCCAACACCAATAATATTGCGCCACCTAGACTACCATTCATAAAACGACTAAAGTTTAGCCGTTTTTATGTTTTTTTTTTAAAAAAAGCAGCTGATACTTAGACTCTTAGACCCTAGTTTTTAGTTCTCCATGGTCACTTTTCCACACTTTCACTAAGTCTCTCTTTCAAAATGAAAGTAATAGAGTGCAAAAGCACTCTACCCATAACCCTTGCTCTAAAACAGATTTCATCTCATACTATGAAGTGCTAAAATAGATTTCATCTCATACTATGAACTTCTAAAATAGATTTCATCTCAATGTATGAAGTGGTAAATGAAATTCATTTTAAAATATGAAGTGAAAAATTGAATTCATCTAAAAATATGAAGTGATAAATGAGATTCATCTAAAAATATGAAGTGATAAATGAGATTCATCTCAACATATGAATGATAAATGAACTTCATCTCAAAATATGAAATTAAAAATTGAATTCATCTCAAAGTATGAATGATAAATTAACTTCATCTCAAAATATGAAGTTAAAAATTGAATTGATGATATCAAAAATATGAAGTTAAAAATTGAATTCATCTCATAATATGAATGATAAATGAACTTCATCTCAAAATATGAAGTTAAGAATTGAATTCATTCCAAAAAATGAAGTACCATTACCGATAGCGTAAAAAAAAATGTTTCGAAACATATCAACAATGGTACTCGTTTTGTAGATCTCGTCAAGAGTTTTCCGAATATATAAAATTTGTTAATTTTCGAGTTATATTTTGGGAGATATTTTATTTTAAAATGAGAGAAAAAATAAGAAAAATAAGAGTTATTATACTCTTTTAATAACAAAGGACTAAACAGAAAAATCACTTTTGTAACCAGACTAAATAGATATAGATCCACCTAAAAAAGGACTAAACAGTTTTTTCCCCACTTCTGATGTTTAGATTGTCTTTCTTGTCCAAACTTATGTTTGTTCTGTTATTTGGTGAGTCCGTATGCCATGGCTTTGGTCCTTAGATCTTATGCCTCCCTAAATTTGGCCCCATGAGTGAGTATTTGGCCCTATAAAATAAATTTCAATAAGTTAAAATAGGGTCATCAAAACGCAAACCCCTTAGCCAAAAAAAAAATCGGTGGATACAATGACTTTTATTGGCCGATTTTATTTTAAGTTTTCATTCCTGAAAACGACTGCAAAAATCGGTTGTTACATGGTCCATAAACGACCGATTGTTGCTGTCATTTTTCATATATGGAAAATGACTCGCATAATCGGTCGTTAATTGGTCCATCAACGACCGATTGTTGCTGTCATTTTTCATATCTGGAAAATGACTCGCATAATCGGTCGTTAATTGGTCCATCAACGACCGATTGTTGCTGTCATTTTTCAGAATGAAAAAGCGACCGACATAATCGGCTGTTAAATGGTCTAATAACTACCGATTGTTCTTCACGAAATCTGCCACAGGACGAGCAGAAACCAATCCAATTGAAGGTGCAGGCCATTTCCAAATGGAAGGACCCTCTTATGATGCCAATATGGTATGTTTGATAACTGGATTCGTTTCTTCATTGTAGTACAATTATTATTCAAAAAATCTAGTTACCCGATTTTTTACCAAATTCTATATGGATTCATACAATTCAAGAGAGGTTTAAGATGTGTAACCGGCCTTCACCTTCAGATCTACATCTCCACCAAACACAGAATATTCATAACCATTTAGTTTTTCATCTTGAATCTGGTTGGAGGAGAACGAAGAAGAACGAAAAAGAAGAACGAAGAAGAAGAAAATCGGCCAGTACACATACAATTATGGGTCGATTTTCAGTTGGATCTGGACATCCCATAACACTCTTTAGTGGATGGATTTAAAATCTATGGGGCCAAATACTCACTCATGGGGCCAAATTTAGGGAGGATCTTATGGAAGTGTCACTGGCACTGCTTTATGGGAGCCAAAAAGACTCCAGCAGACTTGTATTGACCGCTGTTGACCGTAGTTCGTTCCAGGATGGTCATGACTCATGACCGATCAAACTTTCCAGAAGATGTTCTGATTGAAATCTTGATAAGATTACCAAGGAAGTCTCTAATGCGATTGAGGTGCGTAAGCAAGTCCATATGTGCATTAATTCGTAGCCAAAATTTTATTAATAGTCGTTATTATTTTAGAAACACCAAAAACAATATCAGTAGTTTGGCTGGCGAAAGCAATCACAAGAGAATGTTTACAATAGATTATAATTCAATAACGTCCTTATTGCCATTGTCATCGTCATCAACAGTGTTTGATTGTGATAAGTTTATTAATTGGATGGATTACCCTTCACTAACCCAGGATTGTAAGTTCAAATTTCTGGGTTCCTGCAATGGCTTGCATTGTATGTATATATGTTGTTCTCATTATGATAGATTCGGGGTTTGTTCTCATAATAAAGACCGAGACCTTTGTTTTCATCGTGAATATTGTGGGTTAAATTGTCATGGCCAAGAAATACATCTTTGGAATCCTTCCACGAATGAGTACAAGCAATTGCCAACTTTATCACGCCGCCCGGATGAATACGTCAACCTTGATGTGTACGGGTTTGGTTATGATTACAAGTTTGACGATTGCAAATTGGTAAGGTTTATCGATAATTACGATGATGATTTTGATCTTGATGTCTACTCTTTAAAATCAAATTCATGGAAAACCATTCAAAACATACCTTATTCTCCAAGTAAATATAAACATTGGAGGGGTGCTCATCAGCGGAGCTCTTCATTGGTTTGCGGCTACCAAAGGTCAAGACTCTGAAGTTCTAATCTCTTTTGATATCACTAATGAGATATATTCAAAGAAGTTGATACGGGACGTATCCAAACACATCTCAAGGGCTAATACCTATCTTCTTGGATCCTGCATATCTTCTTAGTTATCTCCCAATTACTGCAGGATCTACATGTCTTCCCTGTTTTAGTAAGAGTCCAATAAAAGGGCAAGATATTTGTTATTCTTGTTAGCATTAGATATTTTGATAATTCTTAAGTTTAGAAAGAGTCTGAGTTAAGGGTTTTCCTAGGGCTAGACAGTGCTATAAGTATTCATCGATTATGTCTTGTAAAACAGCTTGTTTGCTCGACTAATATATTGAATCAGTTTGGTGTTAACCATTTATCAGTTTGGTGTATAACCAGTTATCAATCTTGGCTCCTGGATTGAAGTTGTTAAGGAGTGGATTCTCCTTGTTCTTGTTACTTTTATCTTGTTACTAATCGCTTCCGCATCTGTGCCATATCAGAAGTGGCACTACCAGGAGAACCTCTACCTAATGAAGCCTATCCCGAAGATAATATGCCTAAGCGCGATCTTAATGTAGCAGTGTTGGGAGGGTGTCTATGTTTACTATTTCATGTTTTTAATGTCCGAGCTGATATATGGGTGATGCAAGATTACAGAGTGAAAGAATCTTGGACCAAAAGTTTCAGCATCACACAAGAAGCGATTGTCAATAACATGTATATGGTGTTAATTTGGAGTTTCAAGAACGATGAGATTGTATTGGAGGCTGGTGAAAAGTTAGTTCTATATGACCCAAAGAACAAAACATATAAAGAGCTGAAGATTCATTGTTTCAGAATGCTACAACTGATAACACAGAAGTATATTGGTAGCATGGTTTCTCTTAACTAAGATAAGAGTAAGCATTGATAAGGCGGTGGCAGGATCTAGCTAGCTATCAAAGCAGGTCACAAGTTAGAATAGATTATTAATCATCAATTATTCATTAGGATCAATCTGATTCATCATAATTAATATGTTTTTTACTTTCTGTTGCATAGGTATTTGAACTTCTATAATTTTTAAAGGGTTGTTTTCATGTCCATCCGAGCTCAACCCTCCTGATTATCTGCCATGAAAACTATCATAGTCCTGTAGTTTCTGGAATCTATGATTGTGTCTCTATCTTTTTTCTTTATATCTTGCATTTCTCAGATGTACTCACCATTTCTTATCAAAGGTGCTTTTTTATCCATGACTAACTAATTCTCTATGGCTCTCCATTGCGTTTGCAGAATGTTTCACCGTATCAACATGGCGTTTGCCTCACATCCAACAATGGCTTTTGCGTTTTCTTCCATTGGTATCAAGCTAGTTTTAGCAATGAGTTTCAAGGTCAAGTGTTTACTTAATGGTTTCATCAGTGTTATACAAAGTCTCTGCGTCTCGGTTGGCTTCCTAGTTGAGTCAGAAAACCGATCCAGTCAAAATGTTTTCCCACAATCTCGCCAAATTCAAAATTTTCTTATAACAAAAGGAAACGTAGTAATTACCTCTGGTATTTAGCCTTCATTCTCGGTCTTGTTGCCATATTCATCAAATACCCTAACCTAGAATATATAGGACAATCCCCTATTTTTAAAAGTTGTGAAACTATATATATTCACAAAAACACACAACTCTTAGACATTTTTTCATCCCTGCCGCAAGAACTCAAACCTAACCCTAGTACCAACATGGAGAAAACAGTTACAACATCTTCCTCAACATCGAAAGGAGTGGTCCAGATCACCGATCATCTTCAAGAAACAAAACTGGAGCAGAAGAAAGGTAAAGAATATCTGGTAAATCTCGAAGAAAAGGCGGATGAAGAAGAAGAAGACATGGAAATACAGCTGATTGGAACCATTTATGCTCAGAATAAAATAACTGAGAGGAATGTTGCACGACATCTCATGAACACTTGGCCCTTCATTCCTGCTGATGAGGTCGTTGTGTTTGAAATCGAGAAGAATGTGATGGTATTCACTGTGAAAAAATGGAGTGCTGGAAGGAAAATCTTCAAAGAAAGACCATGGTAAGTTGAAGGGAATCTGATGATCGATTTGTATGATCCAACGTCAACATACAATGAACTGGACTGGGAGCATCAGGATTTCTGGATTTGGCTCATAACTTATTACTAGAGCATTATCATCAAGATGCAGTTAAAGAGATGGGAGCTGTTATGGGTGAAGTCATTGCGGTAGACCCACCTACTGGAATACCAGATGCTGGAGGTTGCTTTAGAGTTTGAGTGCGCAGAAAGATAGCCAACCTAATGCTGAGAGGAGTTATGGCAGTTACTGCAGCTAAGACTACCAAGTGGTACAGGTTTTTTTTATGAAAAGCAACCTCATAGGCTTTGCAAGGACTTCTACGTGATTGTACCACATAGCAAAGAACAGTGCAAGAAGAACCAAGAGCTACTTGATGAGCAACACAAAAAGGAAAGAAAATTTACTACGACAAAGTTAAGGATTATTAAACAAATTGGAAACATATTGCCACTATCTAAACCCAAAAAATCTGCTGTGAAATATACTCCATTTGTACCCCCCCAGGATGGAGTTAAGATCAGTGAACCAAGTAGCACAACCTATGAAAATCCAGCTTTTGAAGCATATGCAAGCTCAGCCAGTCTTGGAAAAAGATATAGAGTCACCAGGAATGACAAAGGAGACACCACTGGAGACTTGAATAACACTATTGGAATTCAGGAACTCATGCCAATGGACCATGCCATGGATGTGAATCAAAGAGGTGAAACACAGAGCAAACTGGAGGGAGAGCAGGTAACATTACATTTACAACTCAAAATTCTTTTTTCACATATACAAGTTTTTATTTTCATCCTCTTAAAATTGTCTTGTTTACATTTTTCATCCAACATATTGTCAAAAAAATTACGTCAATAGTAGTGTACGAGTCGAAAATCTGCATAGGTACTCAAGGTACCACATCCATCAGATCTAGTCGCACATACAGTATTTAGTTGTGGTTTTAGCAGTCCGAAGACATCA
>JAJJMA010226884.1:0-16432 GCA_023529015.1 Papaver nudicaule
CCTTCCCTGGAGAAGATACCACCGCCCTTCATGAAGATGTACCTGGGGAATTCCCGGAAATATCCTTGGTCAAGGAGGATACTTGGTTATTATATTTCGATGGCTCTGCTACGCCAAGTAACAACACTGGAGGAGCTGGAATAGTATTGGTTTCTCCTGTCGGCGAAGTATTCTCACATTCGTTCAAATTAGACTTCCGGAGTACCAACAATTCAGCGGAATATGAAGCCTTTATGATAGGATTTTCATTGGCCGAACGAGCGGGAGCTACCAATCTGGAGATTAGGGGTGATCCAAATTACTGGTGAATCAAATGAATGGTGTTTACTCATTAAAGGAAGTCACTCTAGCTCCTTTTCGCGCCGAAGCACAGAGATTACTAGCTCGTTTCTCTGAAGCCATTATCATTCATACCGGTCGAACTAACAACAGGCATGCTGATTGTTTAGCAACATTAGCTTCGAAGTTACAGTTTGAAGGTATGGAAACGACTCTTACCGTGCATAAACGTACACTTTCATCGACTTGGTTAGCACAAACTAGCGAGCCAGCGGTACATGATTGGAGGACACCTGTCATTGATGAACTCACTCGATCATCACCAGAAAGGAAAGTTCGTCCCAAAGACTTGAAGAACTTTTTCTTATTACACGGGATCCTTTATCACAGGAATTCAGATGGATCTTTATCCAGATGTCTTGGAGATATCGAGGCCCAACAACGACTTCATCACGTCCATGAGGAGATATGTGGACAAAGTCTAGTGGTCACTTTATACAGACGACTCCAACGGCTGGGATATTATTGGCCCACCATGGAAACTCAATCTAGAGAAATACAAGGCTCTTGCAGTAAGTGTCAATTTGTTGTGCACCATTCTGAAGCTTTGATGGTACATCCCGTCGAGGATTGGCGTGAACCTTACATCCAATATCTTCTGGACCATATCCTACCTGCTGAGAAGAAAGATGCGGAAAGACTGAAAAGACGAGCAGCAAGGTTCGCCTTTCACGAAGGAATTCTGTACCGCAAAAGCTTTGGTGGAGATTTATTACGCTGTTTGGCAGATCCGGAGACGAGTATTATACTCAAGGAGATGCATGAGGGCGAACACCAAGGTAAGAAGAAATTATTTTTACAAGTTCATGAAAAATATTATTGGCCTACTATGGAAGACGATGCTGCCATGTTTGTTCGAAGGTGCCATCAATGTCAGGTTCATAATAACCTTATACACTCTCCGTGTCTTCCTCTGCAATCCATCAGCAGTCCTTGGCCGTTTTACAGCTGGGGACTTGATCTTATTGGAAAGATCAATCCAGCATCTTCTTTACAGCATGAGCACATTATAACCTCTACTGAATACTTCACGAAGTGGGTGGAGGCGATTCCGCTTAAGAAAACCAAAGGTGTCAATATGGCTCAGTTTATCAAGGAGCATATCATCTGTAGGTTTGGAGTTCCTAAGCACATTATAACAGATAATGGTTCGCCTTTCGTTAATTAAGTTGTAGGGGAATTACTTCAAGAGTATGGTATTCAACATATTTGTTCTACACCTTATTATCCTAAAGGGAATGGGCAAGCTGAAAGTACTAACAAGACGTTGATTCGGATTCTGAGTCGAACCGTTCATGATAACCAGCGGTCTTGGCATGAAAAACTCCCCATGGCATTATGGGCATATAGAATTTCTCCAAGGAGTTCTACAGGAGCTTCCCATACTCTCTGGTATATGGTACTGATGCCATTCTTCCATCTGAAATCAAGATTCCTTCGGCATGCATCGCCATGGCTAGCGGGGTCTACACCAATATTTCTGGTTCTAGGTTTGCGGAATTGGATACTGTCGAAGATAGGCGTACGAAAGCAGAAGCTTACATGGAAGATTATAGAAGAAGGATTTCTAGAGCATATGATAAGGCGGTAAAGCCAAGAGTCTTCCAAGTTGGGGACTTGGTATTAAAGACATCCAAGCACATTCAGCAAGATATGTCGGCTCCAAAATTCTCAGCTAATTGGGATGGGCCATATGTGGTGACTAAAGCGGCGCTTAGTGGTTACTACAAAATCGCTACCTTGGATGGAAAGCCCGAAGGTACGGTAATCAATGGGAAATGGCTCAAACCCTATTACGTATAAATTTCTGATCACTTCTTTGTAAAATTTTAAATTCCTTCAAAGTTAGTGCAAGCCTCATTTGCACTTAACAATTACAATCTTTATAAAACTTCTTTCATCAAAAAAAATATATCATTTATTCAATCAAGTTCAAAAGAAAATCTTTCTTCAGAATAAGCCTTCCAAGAGTGCGTAATCCCTCTGGTATAAGCTTTCCATCTTCTCCTGGAACGCTGCAGTTTTGGCTTTCAAATTTTGCACAGCTTCTCCCACTTTCGCAGTTTCTTCTGCAATTTTCTCGTTAAGGGTATTCAATTCCCTTTCTCTTGCTTCCTCTTTGGCCTTCAAGTCTGCAGCAATCTCATGTTCCAGGGTCTTCAGGCTTTCCACCATTTGATTAACTTTCTCAGCTTCCTCATCAATGGCCTTTTCATCTTCATCAATGATCTCGGGATCAGGGCCATCTGCCAGAAAGGACAATCGGTCCATCTTTATCTTTTCAAGTCGCTGTTGAAGCCATCCAATCCTGAACTTAACGTTTTCAGCGGAGGAAAGTAAACGCTCCCATTTCAGAATAGTAGACAAGGTAACCTTGTGCAGTGATCCTTGTTCCATCTCTGCTATCATCAGCATCAATAACGCGATCATGGACACCAAGACTGTTGAGCAGTCCTTACCCAAAACTTGGGTAGTAGCTATGTGGCCGTATTTTCTCCATATTTTCGTATACAGGGAAACATATATCTTCCGAATTAAGAAGCCACCAACAGATTTGTATTCCTGAGATAAGGATCGCATCTGAGGATCAAAAAGAAGACCCGCCCTAATGCTATTACCAGGAGGGACGTGATATTCAAGGTCTACCATCGAAGCAGGACTGTAAGTAGGAGAGTGGGGAGTCTCAGTCATCTTCCTTGGGGGAGCGTGAGCACTCTTTTTACGAATCTGCAAAGAATAAAGAGTAAGAAGATATTTTCGTGTCTAATAAATGAGATGGATAAAGAAGGGGATTTACTGGTGAAGAGTTGCTTGTCTTTGGCATCTTGCTTCGTGGAGGATTGCTGGTATTTCTATATCCTTCCTCTTCATTCTACAGTTAACTTATAGTTAATGGATTTCTAAAATATGAGGAAGCACAAGTGAAGAATTACTTACAGAGTTGGGAATCCAAGCCTTACGCTTGATGAATTGGCTCAAAGGAATGTCACTGCTACTGTTGCTCGACATGATATAAGAAGATCAGAAAATATACAGAGAAAGTATGATTGATGGTGTTTCTGGGGCATATATTTATAGGCGCGGAGTAATTTTGAGTTCTAGGGTTTTGAGAATTCAAAATAAAGAAGTAACTCTTGTCTACATAAGAGGAGTTGACTCAGATGCATCTACAAGTGGACTGACAAGTGTGGAGATAAGGTTCTACCCGTTAAAGTCATTAACTTATGTTTATCCTGAAGATATATCACGCACGGTTTTGGGAGGATCCTAACCTGATTAGGACTCTCTGGATGTTGCTTGAACGGGCTTGGTTTTTAGGCCCTGTTTGGATTCCATGTTCGTAGATAAGGCTTCTATGCGGATGCGGCTGGTCCATCAACTTATGCTCACCCTGGAACACTCACGGTTCCATGCTGCGCAGGGGACTTAATGTTGGTGGTGGTTTTGGCGAAGAGGTCACATGAGTAATTTTGCATCAATTTCTGGCATCCTGGAATAGCTCGAGACAAGGTATGAATTTATTTTTACAATAGGGATAAGATATTTTGGTTGCCATTAGCCATATTTTGATATCTCACGACCCTATCCTAGTAGCATGGTCCATATCCCTAGCATATACGTAAAAATACCTATGCATGCGCATTAGCCTAGCTCATGCTCGAGCCACGCCCTAGGCAAGTCACGCCACCTCCTTGGAGTCCCACGGCCACTAGCTTGCCTAATCCTTGGAGGCCCACGGACACTAGCTTGCCTACTTCTTGGATGCCCACGACATTCTCCTTGCCTAGCCTTGGATATCCACGCCATTCCCTTGGCCTAACTTTGGGTATCCACATCTTTTAGCTTGCCTAATCCTTGGAGGCCCACGTCCACTCCTTGCCCTAGTTCTTGGATGTCAATGGCCATCCTTGCCTTCAGCCTTTGGGTATCCACGTTATTAGCTTGCCTTGGCCTTTGGATGCCCACGGCCATCCCTTGGCTAGTTTTTTGGATGCCCACGACATTCCCCTTTGCCTAGTTCTTGGAGGCCCACGGCCATTCCCTGCCCTAACTCCTTGGATGCTCACGCCATCCCTAGCCTAAGTCTTTGGATGCCCAAGGCTGTGCCTTGGCCAAACTATTTGGGTGTCCACGCCATCTCCTTGCCATCTTCTTGGATGCCCACGGCATCTCCCTTGCTTAATCTTTGGATGCCCACGCCATCCTTTGGCCAAATCTTTGGAGGCCCAAGGCCGTGCCTTGGCCAAATATTTGGAGGCCTTATGGCTCTCTCTCGCTTGTACTCATGGAGGTCCATGGCCGTCCTCTCCCTCACGACTATCTTTGCTCTCTTAGAGCTAGAGTATATCTTTCCCTAGCCTCCCCTCTATTTATGGGTCCCACTGATCCAAGTCCTAGAGGATTATGGATTTTATTGAGTTCATAATACTCTAGTTTCCTAATCAAATTCGGAAATCTGGCAGATTACGAATTCCTTGAAAGACGATCTTTACAGCCCAATCCGTGAACAATTAGGGGGCGCTTCCTTCACGAAAGTTTTTCCTCTGTGAGTTCCCTATAACATACTAAAATTTCGGTATTTTACCGAATATAGGCTGGCCTGGGTGATTTTATGAATGGACAACGTGCAAGCTGTCTAGAAATCTGAAAATAACGTAATGTTATGGCTTATCCTTTTACATCATATATCTAACTTCCTAATAGGATTGTTATGCTGTGTAACATGGCTTATTATTATTATTGTGGTTTATGTTTAGGTCTTGGATTGGCAATGCTTATGCATTCTTGATGATGGCTACGCTGTGATAGCATCATTCGTCTGTTTTCCTGATTATGGACTTGCTTCTATAAATCAGTGCTATAATTCTTAATCATGGCTCATGGCTATGGCATATATATTATTTTGGACATTCATATGTCTTCATTACTCAGAGAATTGGTGCATTACATGCCACAAACCAATTTCTCATATTTATGGCAAATCGAAAGTCGTATATACTTGACTATTGCCACAGAGAGTTGCTGAAATCCTCTCAGTCTAAATGGCGGTTGCATAACTCAATCCTTAGACTTATCTCATTGGTTTAAATGGCGATTGCCCGGCTCAATCCTTGTACCAAATCTCAAAGAGATACACAAGCTTATCGCTTAAATCTCTATCTTATTGCAAAGTCCTGAGTTTACCAGTAATTGGTACGACTTGCACCTAGTCATCTTTGACTTAACAAATATTTAATAAATCTTACGAGAATCAAGTTAGTTACATGGGGGGATATTCTTTAGGGTTTTGGTTTGGCGGTCTACGACACGTGTGATTGCAGCGGCTCAATCACTCAACGGGAAAGACACTAAGTCGTGTGAACGTAGCTTGAAAGATGGGATAAGGTAGTGGGTTGTTAGTCTTCCCTATTATTAGGCGCATGACTCTTAACAACACTCACTCCTCACTCCCACTCTTCCACTTCTTCCCTTCTTACGAGATCAGTTGGAATTCTATTGCTATAAATAGGTCACTCGACCAGTTTGGAACAACAACAACACGAACAGACAAGTTCAACAGTTTAATTCAGTGCAAGTATAATCAATCTGTCTTATCGATAATTGATTAACTCTTCTCATTCATCATTCAATATCTAGTGAGAACTGAATATCCATTCTTTTTTAGCAATTTAATCATCAACATCACATAAATTATAGCAATTCTCTGATATCATCTTTCTCTGCTTCCCTCCCTAAACCAACCCTATATCCTCTTCTTGTAACTGAAGCAATACTCGAACGGCCATTTCTTGGTTTAGGCGAGTCTTGTTCGATCTTGACCTCTCGAATACCATTACAACTTCTTATTACATCATCACACTTCACACTTTACCCCTCGGATTCTCTTTATTGTTTTACCCCTAAAACAACGTGATATGACTGTCAGCAGTTGCGTTCAACTGTACTAACAGCAATCTCGGACGAGACTGGATGATAAACTATTCTGACTATAACCGTAAGTGAAATTGGAGGGCCAGGAGTTGGACCTTGACTGGCAGCAATTGGATGTGAAACTGCGCTGTCAGGAGTCGAACCTCGACTGGCAGCGGTTGGAAAATAATCCGCGCTGCCAGGAGTCGGACCTCTACTGGCAGCAGACGGAAGCGAAGCGCTGCATTGCCAGGAGTCGAACCTCGACTGACAGTAGTTTAGATGCTCAAAACTCTAGCAAAAACTCTTCAAAATCAGAAATTTTTACTCTTCATGGCGTAGAGGATCGAATGGCGAATCCAACGAGCCAAAAATCACTCAAATCGGATGAATAACGAATGAGATATCATCAAAAGAAGATTAAGTTGTGGCGCGAGCAAGAGAGATGACGTGGTGTGGATGACTGGGCACGAACATATGAGGTGGCACCGCTCACTGGTCATTTTTGGATGACGTGTCGTGGTTGACAGGGTACCATCTGATGATTGTACTGTTGACTGTGCAGACTGCCGGCGGCACATGGCCGGCGGAGTTGCCGGCGGAACAGTTGGCGGGAGATGCCGGCGGTGTTTCCTGGCGGGGTTGCCTACGATTGGTCTTTTTTTTTCTTTTAAAACTTGTTGCAACGCTAGCTTTTGCAACACAAGTATGTGTTACTAAACTCGAACACATAAGCTTTTGTTACTCGAACACATAAGCAGTCCCGAGCACATCACAAGATTTTGTTATACTTATTTTTGCAACAGTTATGGATGTTGCAAATTTAGGGTTTTTCTCCTCGACACTGATTGTCAGTTTTTATGCTTTCTGCTTCTCATTCTGGAGCGTGTTCTCTTGTGCCTTCTCACGCACAGTTCCAACAACTTTGAATCTGACACTGCTGCAGACCGAACGTCTCAGTAGCAGTTTCCACGAACTCGAAAATTTGATCACCTTGCGACAAATCGCAGTCGATTTTTTTTCAGACACGACAATTTCTGCCATATTTTCTATATGCCTCCTGCTATCCTCCACGGATGTTTTCTGGTTCTTTCTATATAACAGATTTTGGTGAACTTCGAACAAGAAATTGTTGCAGATCGAACGTCCTGGCAACAAATTTCAGCAACCCCGAAATCTCGACCTCTTGAAACGATAAATCACAGCTGCCCATTCCAGACAATCTGATTGCTGTCTGCCAGGCGGATCGATCTATTCGCGCCATGACGATTTCCAGCAGTTGCATCCTGATCTCGAACACGAACATGATTTTTCTGCAAAACTTATTTCTGTGGGAACACGATTCTTCTCTCGGATTCCCATTAGTCGGCGCCAATGATTGTACGGGAATAAATTCTCACACAAATCACGATTGTTGATGATGATGATGTAAAACATGCATAACACGAAAATAAAGAAGACACAAATTTTACGTGGTTCGACACTGTTGTGCCTACATCCTCGGGATAATCCCCTTGGGGAGCGATATTTTATTGATTATCAGGATACAATGAATTTTAGGGTTCTGGAAGGGAGGAGACAGATTTCTAGGGTTACCATCTTGTGGTATATTTCTGTGTGGAGGAATTGAGATCTTTTTTTGGTCTCTGTCCCCTCTATATATGTACAGTTACAAAATATGTATTCTACCCTAATTCTGATTCTGCAAGTATCTTGGGCAGCAAGGCTTCTGGAAACTTCTGGAACCTTTCTCTAGCTCTCCAAAAGTGGTTCTAGACCAGTATGTACGGAATAGCTGACTTGATCGACAGTTGACTTTGGCTTTGACCAACAGTTGACTTTGACCAACTTTGACCGGCAGTTGACTTTGACCAAATTCGGTCAACAGTTGATTTCGACCCTCCTTGACCAGCGACTGACTTCGACCGACTCCAGTCAACGGTTGACTTTGACCATCGGTTGACTTCCCTCCATTGACTGTTGACAATACGGACTGCTAGACAGGGCTGGCTGGATGAATGGCAGGTTGGCTAACTGGGCTGGCAGTTTGAGCTTACAGCTAGGTGGTCTCCAAAAGGGTAATCTGGTCCAAACTGTGGCAATTTTAGCCATGGTACAAACAATACCCTCTAAGAAGTCTCATCCTAGGTCTTCTTCTAGTACCTCTACCAGGAGTTCCGTCAGCAAACTGGGAACTTTGAGCAGGATTCACCTACGTGGGAGTAATAAAGAGTAAAAAAAAGGCGGGAGGCGAGTGGACATTCAACGACCAACTATACAAATAAGTTATAATCACGTAATCGTACCTGAGGGGGAACGACATGAGCACCTTGGCCAATGCTCTGACCACTAACGAAGCTGTGGTAATTTCGAGAGTGTTGTCCCAGAACCTATGATATTCGGGAGTTATCCTCACAGGTCTATGAGAGTGAATGAAGGTGAAGACACGACCAGGATGAAGAGACACGTCAAGGGATGCACGCAGAACCTTCACATAAGGCATAGGAAGCAACCTTGCAGGAACTCCTTGATAAAAACCCATTAGTCTCGTTACCCGGTCAATGTATAAGGCATCACTACCTCTTCCCCACGGAAGAAGCCAAGGATATAACCAGGAGTGCTACCGTTAATGAAATAGCCTGACCCACAGTAAGACCGTTCACTCATCGAGGTCCCGACCGTATCTCAACACTAGGCATGTCTGTGAAAGTCTTAGGCTGAATAATCTTGGGAGAGGAGATGGTATACCATGGACGAAAGTTAATGTTTCTCTCATCTTCTAATAAATCCCCCAACCTCGGAGAAGTAATAGGTTTTTTGTTGATCCATTGAAAAATTCGGGGACTTTCATCTGGATCCTTACCTAAACGAGGAGCGTTGTTAGGTCTATGGTTTTGGGAATGCTCCCACAGTATTACCTGGATGAACGAAGCGTTTCAAGTAAGTACCAACTCTTTTAACACCAGGAGCCGCCATATCCCAAACTAAAACCCCAAGATGAGCGTATTGAGAACCGAGAAACAGACTGCCAATGGATAAACTCTGGCCATGAGCAAGAAGAACATCTAAAGGAACCACGTGAGGCTTCAGCGTACCGACGGGGTCATCGCCAAAAATATCTTTGGACAACCAAAGCACCAAAAATGCTGCGATGCAGAGAGTACTGTCAGGAGCACTACCAGAAGGACTCGAACCGCCTACATACCAGTGACGAGTCCATGTTATATAACTCTCACTTGTAGTAATCTTGTCAACCTGCAACTCTTCAATCTTATCGTTCAAAGTTACAATCATCTTGTCCTGATCTGGTGTGTAGCTATCTGGAATGTTCCCTAGCATTGGAAGATGATACAAAACAGCAACCGCCTCAAGAGAGATAGTGAACTCGCCCCAGCTCATCACGAAGGTACTGGTCGCTTCACACCAACAAAGGAGGAAGGTGACGATGGCACCGACAGCCTTATTTATCCTCAAGTTCCTGGTTGCCTTCACTGCATAGAAAATACCCGCCCGCTCTAAAATTTTCCGAACCTGCTTATTCGTCAACATGAATTCGTACCAAGCGCAACATTGAGTCACAGGGAACTGCAGGACCTTAAAATCAATAGGCACACCAACATGTGGTCTAGACTCCAGACGAAACCTGATGGTCTCGCCAGGCACCACTGTGAAAGAGTCATCAAGATCTCCCCGATTGGGAATGAAACAAGCAGAAAAGTCTCCACGATTAACGAACACATTCGGGTTCCAGATTACAGGAGCATACGAGAAGCCATCGATGCACCTAGGTGTTCTAGCAGCGGAGGAACGGGCGGAATGACGACTGGAAACTGCTTCTTCATCATCACCTTGCTTTCTCTACAACACACAAACAATTTCAAGTAAGTTACTACGCATACTCATGCATATGTTAGTAACTACGCGTACATTCCCAATAACATGAATAGCAATGTATGCACACATACACATATCTATATACTGTAGGACATATGTATATGCAAATCATATATATATATATATATATATATATAACGTCATAAACACTTGGCCTTGGCCATTCATGGCGCCATCAATTTTATCGCAGCCCTATATATATATAATAAAAAGCGATAAATACAAAAATGTAGGTTACCTTGTTGTTCTTAGTTGCTCCACTTGACGACATGATGAACAAGGATTGTCAAACACAATTAAAGAGAAGAATCAAAAGAAAAAAATACTGGTCTGGTGAAATCTTTTATCTTTCTTTTCTCTCTGTTAAGAGATTAACCTAGATATGTGTATATATATACACAACCAAGTCCTAATACTAGTAGGATTTCTAAAAAAAAAGAAAAGAAAAGGAAACATATGGCCCAAGGCCCGTGGCGCCTTAAAGGCGCCACATCGAATTCACGCCAGCCCTAGGGCTGGCATTAGGAAACTGCGGCGCCACAAGGGTGCCGCGTAAAAAAAAATATTTAATTACACGGATTTCAAGGCCGTGGCCACCATGGCGCCACGTCCACATCCATTCGTCCCACTCTTATGGCGCCATGGCCATGGCCCTTTGCCCCTCATCCATTAACCTTCTCACCTGCAAAAAAAAAAAAAAAAAAAACTTTTAGATAACACGTCTAGATTTTCACACACAACACTACACGAATTCAGCTTTTTACCAACATCGCCATTAGTCACGGTTTGCATTTCAGCAACGCGCATACGCTGTTGGGAAGCTCGTAACGTCTTAAATGGTTACTGAAAATGCGATATGTTACAGTGCTCCGTGTTTTTGTTGGTGTAATTACCCGCCTACCCTCAATATTTGGGTGAACTTCCTAAGTTAGCCTCGACTTTTCTTTTCCCCGCCCAACTTTTGGGCTGATGAAATTTCAACCCCAGCAGCTGTAGATGGTGAAAAATGGAGAAGGGATAAAATCGTAAATCTCCTTATGTTATACCTTTCCAAGAAGCGATTGCCTACTCAGGCAGATCTCTATAGCTCTACGAGTTCCCTCTTATAGCCTCCCGGGTGGAGAGAATGATATCGTAGTGCAATTGCCTATTCAGGCACATCTCTATAGCTCAGAATGCAACCCGTTCTACAAGCTGAATAAACTCTCTATGAGTTTTCTCTTATAACTCCCGGTGGAGAGGATGATATCATAGTGCAGTACTGATAATCTCACCAGTACATTAAACCCATTAATCTGCTTCATGTCGACATCGCCTCGAATTCCTCGGCATCAGAACCAGATCATTATATGGTACATGGTGAAGAGTTAACAGAGACGCATCCTCATGGATTTCCTCTTAAAGATACGACTCGACATCCGAGTCTTAATGAAAATCTCAGGAATATCGAAGCTCTAGGCATGTCCAGAGCTCTCTGAGAAGCATACAACAGCCTAAACAGGCTTAAACAGACCACACCCTAAGCTCAGGATGGTCCAATATACCATGGACAAGCGCGCCATGACTTGAAGCACATTGTAGCCCAAACACATGCATGAGCCATAGCGTCAGTGCATGCATAGGCACGCATGCACCATAACACAAGTGCGCAAGTACACCGCAATCAAGTTGGTCGTGGCTCCTTAGCCCATGGCGCCACAACTTGGCCTTGGCCGTGGCTCCTCAGCCCATGGCGCCATGAAACCATGGCGCCACAACTTCTGGCCGTGGCCTCCTTAGCCCATGGCGCCATGAAACCATAGCGCCACAACTTCTAGCCTTGGCCAACTCCCAAGGCCACTCCTACACACCCACTATACGTGTCTCTAAAGGCGCCACACTCACGTTGGCCACAGAGTCATAGCCACACAAGTCTACTCAAGCTCAACACAACCATGCAGCATCTGCATACCACTCGAGATATCAAAACATCACACGGGGGGATAACTTTAGGGGTATTGGTCTGGCGGTCTACGACAGTTGAAAGAAACTGATGGAGATAGTGGACAGTTACGAGAAGATGGCGTGAGTGGACATGTTCTACACAACTCAGGCAGTTACGGAAACCAACCCATGTCCTCCACTCCTCCACTCTTCCACGACTTCCACCTTCTCTGTCGAGAGATCAGGGTGAGTTCAAAATTATAAATAGAGGCCTCCTCTATCTTCCAAGGCAAGAAGAAGATCATTCAGAAACAACCAGACATTCAGAACACCTGAATGAACCAGAGCCTTAGAGTAAAAAACGCCTGAGCAACCCAACGTACTTCTAGCCTTGGAGATTTCCAGTCACTTTCACGACGGAGATCTTGAACTCTTACACCCAAAACACATCCTCAACCTGATCTCAAGTTTCTTCGCTGTTTCCCTCCCTAGACCAACCTCTATCCTCTCTGTGACCGAAGCAAGACGTGAACGACCATTGACTTGGTTTAGGCTCGTCTTGTTCGACTTTGATCTCGAGCACTACGAAAGTACCCAGAGACGGTGCATTGTTTTTCTAGGTAAAAACAGCAGCGTAACAGAACCGGATTTTTATTTCAACGGATTAACTTAATACCACAGATCCGAAAATAAGAAACCCCAAAAGAAAATAAAAGAAAATCAACTGAAATTATGAAATCATTTACTGTGTCTGAATTAGCTCAGTTGTATGTCCAACACCAACAACTTAAGTTGCCACATCCACTCATTTCTCTCGCTGGTTTCTTTTTCTCTACCGGATTCTTTTCTTTCACCAGTTTCTTTCCCTGCCGACGTCGAATTTGACCGGCAAATTCGTCGAGCACAGTGAGATTTAGCGTGGGGGAACTTCATCAACATCATTGAATCAATCAAATCTTCTATGAAATATCGATTTGAAAACTTGTTTGAGTTTAGTCGATTTCTTATAGAAGGATTGAAACTGATTTCAAATTTTGAATCTGACGATCCTCTATTGGTTAAGGTATTTCACTTGTATCCCTTTGAATTGGAAATTTACAACATCTATAGTCGAAACCATTGAGTGTTAATGATTAAATTTCTGGTTATGAGTATTGAAGGTCTGAATCTCTCAAATTTGTTTGTTGTTGTAGGGTTTTTAGTTGACTTGTCTGATTTTTGTGTTTGTTGATTGTGATTAGAAATGTAGATGTGTTTTAAGTTCATTGTAGTTTGTATTTCCATGTGATTGTAGGTGTGGTTAGTTCATATATTGTAGTCTGGTTTGATAATGTTACACTGAAAAGTTTACACATTTGGTCGATGAACTTTGTCTATGACATATTATAGGACACCAAAGAAATCATACAGAAAATGTAAAACATTACAGCCAACTCGTTATTCATAACCAAATCCAAAGAGAAACAAGAAAAAACATTACTGCCTCCATAGACTTATAACACTCTGAAACTGAAAACTGATTATTTCCTTAGCCGCCTGCATTGCGATTTATGTCAGAGATCATAGTCAGTAATTGAGCTACATCCTCCACTTTCCTGTCCTGCAGTACCTACTAATGATATATAGACTAATTAAGGAAAACTACTCTAAGTACTTTGGATGTCTTGGCGGGTGATGCCTTGTTCTAAAACTTCAACTTCTTTATACCCACACCACCACCTTCATTTTCCCTGCAATGTCTGCTTTAACTCTCTGTCTGTTTACGACCTTTATCTATTTCACTGAAGATACGAAATTAGTATAATCGCACTTCACCAATGTTGATCGGTAGATCTTAGTTGATTGATTAAACTTAAAGAAAATTGTTTAGATCTAATAATGGTGTTTTATTATTTATGATTGGGGTTTACAGAGAATTAGAGAGTTTTGCTTAGCTAAGAGAGAGAAAGTGTAACTGCAAATGAATGAGGGCAGATCCCCATTTGTCTTTGCAAATGGGTATTTATACATAATATAATTATATGTCTTAATTACTAAGTTACCCTTCCTTCTCTTGTAAGTCTTCTCTTTTGATCCCTTAACCGCTAATCGGTTATTCAATTTCAACAAGGGGAAATTTACAATGTTTGTGCTATATATAGATCCTCTCTAACAGCCTAAAGAGAACCTAATAGCGAGGGACTGTACAACTATCTACCCAAATTAGCTGCAAGAGATAAAACATGGGGGAAGGCAGCTAATAGACCCTAACTAATCATAAAATTGGACACGCAGGCCCCCAAATTGGACACGCAGGTCCCAAATTGGACACACAGGCCCAAAAATCACTTTCGACTAACCCTGCTGTATGTTTTATTTGGGTCTTCAATGTCAATCATAAAGTCAGGCTTAGTGCTGAATTCTTCTCTTCCACCACTACCCAACTGAGCTCCACGGTTTGCCAATAAATCTGCTGAGAAGTTCACTTCACGCACGACGTGTTTATAGACAACATTTTCAAAAGATGTTACCGCCTGTAACCATCTTGCTCTCATCTTCCATGGGATATTATTAGTTTGTAAAGCCTGAACTGCAGCAGACGAGTCCATCCTCACTGTAATGTTGCCGTTCGTCCACTTAGTAGCCCATTCCATTGCTATAATAGCACTCATCAACTCTGCCCAGTAGTTCGTGTTTACGTCGAAACCCAAACACAATGCGCCCAAGACATCTACATTGCTGCTTCTTGCTATCACACCCACACCTGAGATGCCAGGATTTCCGATTGCAGCACCATCACAACATAATATCAGCTCATTATCTCGTGGTTTTCTCCATGAGTGCTGAGTAGTAACTGTCGTGCTGACAGTTCTTCTATCAACCTTGAAATAATTCAGTAGACTCTCGTCTTCACCAGGTCTTTGATCCCTTAACCGCCTCTGTCTTTGACAGGTTTTGCTATTCTCTTTGCAGCTTCTCCTGTTTTGTCATCATCTCTTAGTCTTTGACATAACCTGTTCTTGAAAATTGTCAGGTTATGGTAGATGTAATATTTTGTCATCTACATATTAGCCCCCAGTTTTATTTAAAACTAGTCTGAAGACTTGTTTTGAATTAAACTATACTCTTAGCTTTAATGGATATTTGATATCTTAGCTTCTGTGGGTATTATTAATGAAGCATAAAAGAATCAGGTTCTCTAATTTTTATGGGGGGTATTGGTACCTCCTTCCCAAAAAGGCTTAGTGTATGTATACACTTTACAGCTTCTGAGTTTATAACTCATTATTTTATTTTTAAGGTGGACCTTTAGGTTCGCTACCCAAAACGAGAATTAATTTTTAAAATTTTATGGCTGTGTCATCAAAGTGACTACCTAGATACCTCTTTGAGGATCAAGCCAGATGTAGTTTTTTATTTTTGATAATTTATTTCATAATCTCGGGTTCTGATTTTTAGTCTTTAGGTTCTAAATTTCAGTTTCTGACTTTCGGTTTTCTACCTTTATGTCAGGTTTTGTCGTTTATCACCTTTAGACTCTTGATTTCAGGTTCTGACTTTCGGTTTTACACCTTTAATGTCAGGCTACATAGTTTTTTTTTTTACTTTCAGATTCTTAATATCAGGTTCTGACTTTCGGTTTTTCACCTTTAATGTCAGGTTCTGTCTTTTTGTACTTTATCTTTTGTTCTTTTAAAGAACTGCATTTTCTGTGGATGTGATATTTTTCATTGTTTATTAGCACCCATATTATTATTTGGTAACTTTACTGTGAGGTTTTAGCCCCCGAGTTTTGGCTCCTTTACTACTGTGTAATATATATCTTTATGTGGAAGCTATTTTGGCTTTCTTTTTATTTGGTAGTTGGAGCTATTTGTTACTCTCAGGTTGCCGAACTTCAGGTTCTCATTTAGAATCCTTCAAAAAATGTTGATCAATCATTTTTATCCGATAAATCTATTCTAATGCCCTGACACCCTAAACACGACTTAATGCAACATTCCTAAAATCCTAGACTTGACCATTGCGGATAAAAAATCATAATTAACAATTTCTTTCCAGTTTCTAACCAAAATCCCAAATTTCAACTTTTGTTGTTTTCTTTTGTATGAAAAATGATATTTTGCATAACCTGTTTTCTGAAGGAATATGGTTTTCTGCATGACCTGTGTTTTGGTTTATTTATTTATTTATTTTATCAGATTTGTTAGTCTTTTAGCTCTTGTCTTTCGTGTACCGTGTTTTTAGTGGGTTTTGAACCTCTTCTCAATTGAGAGCACAGCTTCTCTCAAAGGTGTGAACAGTCTTATTTCGAGAAACTTGGCCAGAGTCTCTTTCTGTGCTGTTATTTGAACTTCAGGTTTGAGCTTCTGTTATTTGGTCGGGG
>JAJJMA010226888.1:537-20302 GCA_023529015.1 Papaver nudicaule
ACAATTCCACCACCAAAATCATCTTCTGTTCACCACCACCACCTCTAACATAAATCAGATCCAGTCTTCTGTTAATAAAAACCCTAAAAATATAAATTTGTTCTCAATTTGAGAAATCAAATCTAGTCTTTGTCCTATTTCTTCTGCTGCTAGAGAAATTGAAGCTCAATTAGGATTTGAAGACATACTGGTTTCCGGATTTGGGATAAATGACGATTTTTGATTCAAGATCGGATGGTAGAAATTGAATTTTTGATGTGTTAGAAGAAGAGTTATTAATGTTCAAGGTATCTTCCATTGCACTTCTTGATTTTTTGATTTGTTCAGTTCTTGAATTAGGACTAGTTTTGATGATTAATTACTGGTTTTGTTTGGGTTTGATGATTTACAGCCTTATCTGGAATTGAGTGGGAGGCTGTTCTGTCCTGGTTGTGTGCAACGTGCTCCTAGCCGTGGATATGAGGGCTGTGACTAGGTTGCTGCTGCTGTGCTTGGGTTTTGCAGTGTTCTGTTAATGGTTCGTGGGGTGTATTTGATTACCTGGTGCGTGTTGGAGAATTTGAGATAAGGGTGAACATAGATACCAATATGTTTCAGTGTAGAGTATATTTGAGACCATAAAAATAGTCAAGAGGAGATAACTGGAGGGAGGTTTTGCCATTGTATTTATGATTGAATGGCTAAGATGGGGATGCTTATGAGAGTATGTATGGAAAGAAAATTAGGGTATTGATCTGTTACGGATTTGAGGTTCTGAGAAGACATAAAAGGAGGCGAAAAATACATGAGAAGATTATATTTTTATCACCATTTTTAAGCGCAATAAGGGTTACACAGAAAAGCTTCTTTCAGTTCTCATACAAACACCAGCATCAACCTTGGCTTCTGCAGTAGGTTTGCTTTCCAGTTTTTCTCTCTTTATGCATATTCAACCACTTGTTGCTTAATGAGTACGACCTATTTAGAGATAACTTGCCCTGTCAATGCAATTCTTTCACAATTGCATAAATCACACAATGGCCTGCCACAAAACATGAAATTCCTAACAAGACATGGAAATCGAATTGAAATATCAATATCTCGAACTTCATCTTTTGAATTATGAGTGTTGAATCGAATTGAAGTCTGCTGATTTCTAGAAGCTAAGTTTGTCAAGTCGGTTACTATAAGTTTAGAGGCAAAATTAATCTAGAAATCAACAAGTTAATATAACTATTCGCTGCAAGTAGGAGTTTTCATATCAATTCTTTGTATTGCATTGGCGTTCCTGTATGGTACTTGATATTCTATTCGACAGGGTTGGCTCATATTTTCCACCATTTGCCATTGAGTGCTTCGACAAGTACGATAACCGCATGCAATTCACGTCTATTCCTGAACTGGATGTTGCGATCACGTCCCGCTCGTGTAGACAGGGAACAATGGTTAGCCATGTAGATGCACCAAAGGTCAAACTATTAAGCAAGGGCATGATTCTCCAAGTCTCGGTATGACTATTTGTATCTGCCTAAAACTTCATGGTGTTTTATTAGTATATGAATAGCATGCGTGATACTAATGAGTTTGCCACATTCTGTAGGATCTTTTGATTGAAAGCAGAGATCTGGACAAGATTCGACCCGAGTATGAAGCAACTCTGGGGATAAGTTGCTCGTATGATAAACTGTTATCTGTGACCATTCCATTTTTTGGTACATTGCTTTATTCAACAGATTCGAATTTTTTAAGTTAAAAACTCTTGCCCGTCCAAGCAGTGAAAGCATTTCTTAATATCAGCATGTATGTTATATGTTTCAGTTTTCCCTGGATCGTTGCATCATGTTGAGGCATTTATCCCAGATCTAGAGAAAGAGTTGCTTCCTGGAGATGTAATTGGGAAAATACTTTTAGAGGTAACATCTGTATGACTGAACGTTTATCTTTTTATTTATAGGAAAGCATTACAGGAACTTCATTCTGATGTAGAAAGGATTGATTATGGGTTAGACAGCAAGAACAGAACTTGGAAAGGCTCGAAGAAGAGAAGGCATTTATTGAACGAGAAATATCGGAACTGCAAGGTTATATCAGTTTGTTTGATATTTTAATTCTCTGTCTTGCTAAATTTCTTCTCTTACAGTTGATATTTTAGGTTTGCATGCCTTCATGAGCAGTGGCTTCTTTGGTACTTGCTTGATAGAGATGCTTTGCATTTTTCTTTGTTTGAACTTAGAAAAAATTGACCACAAAACTGTAATTCTAAATTAACGTTTTCTGCAGATCGATTTCAACGTCAAACAACCGGCCACTTGGGGGTCTTTGAGACCAACAAAGAGGTTATCATCGAACACATTCAAATGAACAACACAGCTGCTTCAGTTTTGTGCGCACTTGCAGCTGACGTTCAGTGTATACACCGGAAATTTGTTGAATTTCATTGCATAATGAAGTCGGCATGAATTTTCTATTACAGGTCACCGGAAACTGAAATTTTCTGAAATACAATTCGGTTTTGTTTTCTTTTATTTTGAGTGAGGCGACAGGGTTTTGCCTTGCTAATTGGTTTGGAATCATTCCATTTAGAAGGAAAATCTCTGGTCCGTTACCCTTTTTTAACTCCGCCATTGCAAATGATAAATCATTTCATTGCCGGTCTCAAGCCCGGATAAAGGAGGAGAGAAAATGGGATTTATTATCATTTCGAATTTCATTGCCGATTCTTGCCGGGCTTCATCTAAACTCAAATGATATTTCTCTTTTGATTGTCATTCAATTATTTTTTTTTATAAGTTAAGAGAGTTTGAATGCAGGTCCAAGGACTGAACTTGAATTTCAAACTGAAATACGAATTTACAAGTTATCATCGATTGTTACTCTATGTGCTTCTTTGAACTGCGACTAAAGTGGTGCAGGTGTCTTACGCAGAATGAAATGTATGGAATACCACGAACTTCATCTTTTGAATTGTGAGTATTGATTGAAATGTGAAAGCCTTGTATGTTGCAGGCTCAATGGCGCATTTGTAGTCTTTTTTTTTCCAGGCTCAGTGAAATTTTTTTGTACATATATAAGAAAAAGCATAATATGAGCAGACATGTCAAAGTGGAAGGGTGGTTGACAGATTTAACCAAGTCACAGGAGGCTCGGGTTCAAATCACCTTGACCTCATTTTTCATTTTCAAATTTTTTATCTTCAACAACTCCTATAAAGGTTGTTACATAGTTTCTAAGAAACCAGACACAAGCAATCCAAACTAATGAAGTGAAAGAAGCTTTGATGCCAACCTTTTTGCTTCAAGAGTTGTCGTATGTTTTCTCTATCCAACTCTTTGCTTCTAAGAGTTGGTGGTGTTGACTTACCACAACTCATCATTTGAAAAAAGTTGTCAAACATAGGATCTTCTACGACATTTACCTAAGAGTTGTGTATGTGGAGTTGTAGATGATGGTTTTTCCTGTAGTGTTAGTCTAGATGAGTCCAATTCTAAATGTTTGAGCTTATTCGTATCGGTTGGTAGTATAAAAATTTGGTGACCCCTTTGCCGCAGTCATGCAGGCAAAGGTAGATTAATGTCACTGAATCGTTTACGTAAGGCATAGGTCTGTAAAATCATTACAATCGTGACTAAAAAATTGTTTCTAGATTCTTTGACACATTTCCTCAAACACTTACAAAGCAGCATTGGAATCCTTAACAAATGTAGCTGATTTTAATGTCTAACTGTGGGATTCTAACAATGATTAGCTGAACATCTCTGGGAAACTTAACTCAACATCCTCAATTCATTGATTAAAACTGAAAAAAAAAAAAAAAAAAAACTATACCGAATACGGTGTTGGAAGGATTGAAAGCAGCTTGATCAAACGCTGTGTAGCATTAAAGGCAACATAAGAAGGTGTAGTCCTATTCCCTTTAATCTCAACACGAACACATGAATACGTTCAGGGACGGACCTAGGATTTTTTGTTAGGACGGGCTAAGATCTTGAAACTTTGCGCCGTAGGCGAGGGAAATTTTTTTTTTCCGGCATAAGCGGAACAGTAAAATAATATAAAATGCCCATATAACATAAGTTTAAGAACAATACCTATTAAAGCCCCAGATAATGACTGGCAGATATCTAGTTACAAGTTCTAAGAAACAAAATCAATTTAAACAATTTCTTATATGCATAAGCCAAACACATCAACTAATCAAACTTCAAAACCCCCAATTTTTCAACATACATGCCCTAGAACTAGAAAAAAAAATGAATATCATCAAAATTGATAATTCAATGAAATAAAATCATAATATACATACCCTAGAACTAGAATAGATTGACAATATAAAACCCCATAGGTAAAAATCATGATTTCCGAAATTTTAATCTCAACAATACAAACAAACCCTAACCTAATTACAAAGATATCACTCACAGATTTATAACTCTACTTGAATTTAAGTTAGTTATCTTAATCACTTGATGAATTTAAGATGTCATCATAAACAACAGGAGTGGTCGATGAGTTTTCTTCGAAATCTCTTTTCTTCTTCTATCTGCGTGTTTTTTTTTTCTATCTGGTTCGCACTTAATGAAGGAAGAGGGAGTAAACGCACACACGATATAACATACAAATGGGCTCCTAAGTTGCTGGGCTGCTAAGAATGGTTGGGCTAAGTGTGGGCTATGTGTGGGCTAAGTGTGGGCTAAGTGTGAAACCTATCGGAAAACTACTACTAAATTTTTTTTTGCGGAAATCCGAGGGCGGGCTACAGCCGGCTTAGCCCTCGGCTAAGTCCGTCCCTGAATACGTTGTACCCAAATCTATACCTATTGCTGCTCCTGTTACTCTTCTTTCAGCCATTGAAATGATCCCAAAGCGAGAGAGAGAGAGAGGAACTAGCAGTAGCAGTGACAGGGGGTTTGATTTGACTAAAAAACCCCTTTTACATTAACTTTGGTCTCCTCTCCAACTCAACCACTGACACCATCCTACTTCGGTCAGTTCACTTGCAAGATCTTCAAAGATCTGTAATCTTTTAACGAAGCGGCTGGAGGCAGCCCAAAAAAGGTACCCATTTTCGGACCATGATGTGGCACCACCCTCGACCATAGGATGAGCAGGGGGTGAGTTTTATGTGGTGGAGATTTGATGGTGGGGTCCACACTCTCTCTTCTCACTCTATCTCTCTTAGGTCCGTTTCGGGCTGCTCTTTTTGGGCTGCATTAAGTTTTTTTTGATCTTTTAATGACCCAAGCCACTGCCTTTGCAGTGATGGTTTTGTTTTACTTTGCACGTGTTAAATCATGCTGAAAATGTTCAGCCACTTGCAAAACTATGTGCCATGGTAGCAAATTTAAAAATACTCCATAGTAGACATATATTTTTGTTCCAAGAATTCCAATTTGGAATAACAATGGTATAATTGTTCTATGATAATTACATTTTAGATCATATTGTATTTTGTACAAATTCAAATTCTAAAATGTGCCACTGATGGTGTGCGCAAATTTTAGAATTTGTGAATTGGTCAAATAATGGCGTGAGTCCAAAGACATGAAACAGTGAGTCAACGAAGAAGAAGAGGTTTCACCTGTTCATCTTGGTTGTAATGCATTTAACCAAGCTAGTACGGCAGCTCTGTGAATCGGGCGACTGCTGAGTTTACCCATACTTACCGATTCACGCCATTAAAATCCATGTAATACCACATATCTATCTTCCCTACTGTGACCAAACAACCTTGAATCAAATATTAAGTATGGAAGGCGAGATTGGGGATTCGGGAGATGAGGCAGATGATTCAGATCCAGATTCAATCACACCACACCACCTTTCTATCAGCACCACCTTCATAAAACCAACAATCAATTACAATAACTCTCACACGCAGCTCAACCAGTATCTACAGATTCAATCAGAGGAGGGCGATTTGTTTTGAATGATGTAGAGGATTATATCTTGGAGACACAACTAACCAATCCGATTTCTCTTCAAGGTTCATATTTCCTTTCCTTTGGCCCCCATCAGGACTGTTAATTATCACTTTTGGGTTGTGAAGCGCCAAGGATTCAATTATTGTCTTAGGTTTAGAGAAGGATTTTCTTTTAACTTTGGTTCTATTTTTCCCCATCTTAATTTGGTACTCCATGGCGATTATAAGATATGGGTTTCTCATGTTTTCACATAAAGTACCAGATCTTTAACACAACCTCAACGAGGATAGATCAGCTAGGTTGGATTCATCTTTTTTGGATGGGGTATTTGTACTGAGTCATCATCTGGTTCCTAAACCCTTTATTAACCGGTTTTGATACATCTGTTCAAATTCCTACCATTCAGTTTCTTTTCAATATTGGCTTTAGCAAGTCTACAAACTATTCCTGCAACTCAATTAACCTTAACCCTAATCAATTTTCGATTGAGTTCTTCATCTTTATAGACTTGCCATATATTTTTTGACAGGTCTGGGCTGACTCACCGTGTCAGATAGATCCTAAGGTCGCTGAGTCTCTGTGTTATGGTTTTTGTCTTTTGCCCAATTTGGAGACGTTGTGTTGGCCTCTAAAGTGGAACCAGAGTTTCAGAAGTGTTACCAACCAAGAAATTTGGCCACCAGGGGGTCTGGAAACGACAATAACAGGTGGTTTCACAACCAGGTCCTTCTCTCTTTTGATTTCCCGTTAGTTCTTGGCGCAACGAACTGGATTTACGTGACTTTTCTGGTCACAAGGGATTTGGAAGTTTCTCGTACTTATGACATCCTGGACACCCTCTCTTGGCTCCCTGATTACATACCTATCTGGGGCTGGGATGTTGGCTGGGGTTTTTTTCTTTCTGCGGATAATGTGTGTGTGTTTGTAAAACTTTTTTTTGGTTCTCACTGTCTGACCTTTCTGGAGATACATTCTGTGTTTCCCCTGTTGTAGGATGGTCACAGTCTTGGGTGCTGATTATATCTATAGGTGGTTTAAATTTGGTGTGCTAGTTTATGTACCTAGAGTACTGTTTCGTAGTATGGTTTGTTATTTCGTTTCGGTTGTTGTTCTGGCCTGTTTTGATTAGAGTGCCCTGGTTCACTTGGAAAAGTTACTGACTCTACATTGGTGGTGGCAGAGGATTTGGATTGAGGTTAGCTTGTTCTCTGGTGAAGGTTTATGTTGGGTTTTTATGGGTCCTTTGTTTGGCAAAGGTATCCACAGACTAGCAGTTTTAGTCTGTACTTCATATTACTTAGGCCATTCCTTTGGATGGTCAGCTGGCTCATACATTTTGGCAGATCTGCCATTGATGTTGTCTGCTCAGCGTCTCGTTTAGTTGGTGTTAGTTTCACTTGTACCTCAAACCTTCCTTTGGATGGTCAGCTGGCTCATACTCTTGGCACTAGTATAAGCCCGATGGAGTGTAGTATGTCCTGGAGAGTTTGGATGTTCTTACTATTGTGGTTTAACCTTTGGTTCCACCGTCTGTACCATGGATGTATCTGTTGTAACACTCTTTTGTTTGATTGGCTATTTTAGGGACCTCTCATTCTATTAGGGAGACTCCCCTAATAAGACAAAATAGGGATATTTTGATGGTAATTAGAATCACCCCTTATATTTGGATATGATTAGTATTAGTGATTTTAATTAGGTTACCTAAGTTATTGTTAATTATAATCGCAAAGTAACATCTCCTTCTCCATGTTTTCACCATGCCGCCACCACCACCATTAGCAGAACCACCGTCGTCACCGCTGCCCCCACCATTTTCGCCTGGTTTCATCCATTTCGTCTGGTTTACTTCATTTTTGTCTGGTTTACACTATTTTCGTATGGTTATTTTCGGCTGGTATTTTTTTTTTACACTAAATTCGGCTAGGTTGGTTGTGACAACTTAGCAAACTGAATTTCGTCTGAATTTAACCAATTTTCGTCTAGATTTAGTCCATTTTCGTCTGGGTTTTTTTTCGGCTGTTTTTTTTTTACACTAAATTCGGCTAGGTTGGTTGTGACAACTTAGCAAACTGAATTTCGTCTGGATTTAACCAATTTTCGTCTAGATTTAGTCCATTTTCGTCTGGGTTTTTTTTCGGCTGTTTTTTTTTTTTTTACACTAAATTCAGCTAGGTTGGTTGTGACAACTTAGCAAACTGAATTTCGTCTGGATTTAACCAATTTTCGTCTAGATTTAGTCCAGTTTCGTCTGGTTTTTTTTCGGCTGTTTTTTTTTACACTAAATTCGGCTAGGTTGGTGGTGACAACTTAGCAAACTGAATTTCGTCTAGATTTAGTCCATTTTCGTCTGGGTTTTTTTTCGGCTTTTTTTTTTTTACACTAAATTCGGCTAGGTTGGTTGTGACAACTTAACAAACTGAATTTCGTCTGGATTTAACCAATTTTCGTCTGGATTTAGTCCATTTTCGTCTGGATTTAGCCCATTTTCGTCTGGATTTAGTCTAACCGAAATCTGGATAAGGATGAGCTAAGCGACAGATACCGAAAATCTTGTTAACAGAGACGAAAATGGGGATGGGGCCGGGGTGCTGGTAATGGTGGTGAAAATATGGAGATTAGGTTTTAATTTTTATGGTGACTGATTAGGTTTTAATTTTTATGTAATTAGATTTTCACTTAGGACACCCCTTATAACATACCCTAGGACACCCCTTATAACATACCCTAGGAGTATTGTTTTGGGGTCTCTCTAAAGAAGAGGGGGGTCCCTAAAATAGCCAATTTTGTTTGCTAGTGGAAGAAATAATGTTGGGTTGGCATATATGTCCTCTCATTGCTGCTTCTACTTAGCACCATTGAATTCGGTTTACAGTCCAACTTGGCGAGTATTTAGCGTTTCGAGTCTCTCTTCAAGCTTTTTCCCTACAAGACTAACTACAGATTCTCAAAGCTTCTCAGCTATCTCTTCAATCAAGTTTCATAACAATCACTCACTAACCAAATTCATCATCAAACACTAAAGAGCAAATTGGCATCCAGCAGATGCCGAACCCACCACCAGATGCATCTTTGCGGCAGATAATTGGATTCGTAAAATGCTAGTTTTTCTCCATTGACATAATGCAACTCCAAAACTTTTCTAGTCAAAGAATTACAAAAACAAAAAATCGACAACCTAAGAACTACAAAAACCTTTCAGCCTTACAACCAAAAGAATAGAACACTTTTTAATCCTGCATTATTCTGTTTTTGACAAATAATTAACAAATAGATAGTACAATTTAGGGAGAAAAAAAAACAAAGGAGAAAACTGTTTTTGACAAAAAAAATCTGTATAGAATTAACGTAGTAGGAAACACCAGCTGCTTTTTACGTTGCCCGCCTTGACATTTCTCCAGTGTGCTGGCCTTCACTACTTGATCCAAATGGGTTAAGACCATACTCACTTGTGGCTGGAGCACTATACTCTGTGCTATTTAGTGCCATTTCCCTAAATTTCTTCATGTCTTCATTGTACTGGAAGGTTCAGAGGTTTCATGGGAACTACAGGTAGATCTTTGTCCAGGTTTCATACCTTCGTTCAGATCAGAGACAGATGCATCTCCTTCCAAAGCTCGGACTATCTGTTTTCAGTTATGAGCATTGGTAGTAGTTAGTCTCCAACAGTAAGATATCAGTGTAAATATTAAGCACAAGAACTTCAACCTCTTCCCATTGATACGATCAGGTAATACCATCAGGAGCAAGAGAAAACAGATAATCTAATTAAAACTGAGCACTGGAAAGTATTCAAACTATGTGACATGGTACAATCATAAAGGAAATATCTTAAAAGCTGAGTAACATTGCAAAGTTTTCAACTAACTAATAAAAAGATCCACCTCAATTCTGTTATCCAGAAGGAACCTAGGTACTACTCAGCCTAATACAACAAAAACATCTTTATTGCCCTCTACTGATCTGCCTAAACATAATACTGATTCCTTTTTTTTGGACATACGTACACACCCTGACAAAAGCCAACCACATCCTCACCCTGCACCCATGGAAACAAGCACTCTCCTACTACATAACATGTAAAGCTACATTATTCGATCTCGTGTATACAAAAACAACAGCCCCAAACCTAACACAAACCCTCATTATTCAAGACTGATATCCATGACTTATTAAAAACAAAAAATCCAAACAAAAGACTGAAATCCATAAAACTCAACACAACCTATCATCATTCCTACAAGAAAATAATTCCTAATTCACTTTTTACAACCATCAAAACACCAGAAAGCATAGACAAAAACTTGAACTGCAACAACCCAAACAACAACTAACTAAACCCAACAATTTGAAAACAAAATTACCAAGAACCCAACAATTTGAAGACAAAATTACCAAGAACCCAACAATTTGAAGACAAAATTACCAGGAAAACAGTAGGCAAAGCCATCCATTCCTAATTGATATCCTCATCATGCATGATTAGTTATCTATCTCTAACAATTTAATCAATATCCAGCTTAAACCAGTGGATCTGATTCTTATGGCTGAAATTCAGATTTGAAACCGTCAAATAAGCTAGACCCAAAAGGACTGAAAACTCTAGTGCATAAATAATAATAATAATAATAATTTATGCACAAGGAACGTAAACGTAAATCGAGACTGCACAGAAATTTAACAGAACAAGTAATTATACCATAACACAAAAGAAAAATAACAAGAAAAGATAAATTTTAAAAATGAAGAGTTTTACCTTACTGATCTGGTTGATCAGGTATTTAAATTATACGAAGTTGAATCTTAATCAGAGTACTCTTTTGTAATTTGTAGATCAACCGAATGAAAAGAAGAAGAAGCTCCGCATGAGACTACTCCCGGAGTTCAGATTCCTCCTCAGTGGTCTTCACCCAATCGACGAGAAGACTTGGGGAAACTCCAACAAAAAAGATAAAGAATGATAAGCCAGTGAGAGGAAATACGATTATGTGAGTGAATCATCGTCATTAGGGTTAGGTTTTCATCTTCTTTTTCTGGAATTTTTAGAGGAACAATGAGAGTGGAGATGGTGAGATTAGTGTTAAGATCGGTGAGAAATGATGATGTTCTCAGAGAGGAATTCATCGTCTTTCTTTCGGGAAATTAGACTGAAATGTTTAGATCTGGACAGGGAGCAGGAGAGAAAGAAGGAAGACGGCTCAATTTTGTTTTAGTGTCTCTTACTCTCTCTTTTTGGCTTATATATTAGAGGAAGTTAGACTGATCCAACGGTTGTGGATTTTTCACAATAGACCTAACATGGGCACTGAATATTGAAGGCTTGTACCGGGCTGGTTCAGCGCTCGAACCCACACCCTGCCAAGGTTTAGACATATGCAAGCACATGGAGTAGCCAATTTTGCCATAATGTGGAGAAGAAATCTCACCATTTCTGCATCTCAGTGTAGATTTGCACCCTCGTGTAGACAAGTATTTTTTATGCATCTGGTTAGTTAGTAGCTGCGTAAAACGGCTACTTATTAACCGCTTATTTCCCTAGATGGTCAGTAGCCGCTCAAAAACATTTTTTTTATTACCAATATAACCCTAAACTAATATTTCGAATTTTTAATTTAAACAAAAACCTTAGTGGAAGGTTTTTTCTTTTTTTCTTGGCCAACATTGTTCAAATTTGGCTACTTTTCGGCAATCATAGTGCTTGCTCGGTAAAGTCTGATGAAAATGTGGCAGACTTATTCACTAAGTCATTACCTAGGTCCACATTTGAAAAACATGTGAGGAGTATAGGACTAAAGAAATTGTCTGATGACTGAGGCCTCTATCTAGTGGGCTTTCATTCTACTTTTGGGTCTCTTGAAATTTTATTGTATACACATTTCTGGCCTAGTAGTAGTAGGTCTTGAGCTTAATTCAATCCATTGTGTCTTTAGTACAAGAAATGAAACATAACAACAATAAAATTTCACTGAGAAGGTTGCTAAAACCTCCACTACTGTAAACAACGCTTGTAGATACGATGAAGGCTAATCAGTACAAGATTTTCTCAAGAATTACACAATCAGCTACACACGTTCATGGAAACAAGAAAAACCAACCTCATAAATTGAAGAGTACCAAAATCCAAAATAATAAACAAGATTACTAACTTTATCATTTGAAACAACACGGATGATCAAATGACTAAGTTACAAATTTCATTCATCAACTACTTTCATTTTACCTATTATTACTGGTACATGAAGAGGAGTACAAAAGATCAGACATTCCTGTTTCTTGATCCGATAACCAAAATCCCAAAGATGCACACATCTCGTAACTTTTAGAGGAAATATCATAACGTTGATATATTTCATTGTTAATGGACGATGCTCTAATGAACCATCTGTAATAATTTTGTTGCTTCTTCAACGGTTGATATCCATAGATTGATTGCTGTTTCTTAGTGTCATGGTTTGGTTTTTTTTCCCTTCATTTTCTCTCAACGCACACGAAAGATGGAGGCGCAAATGAAGAGCAATGGGACGCTACACTACTTATATGGGTTTCAAAACTGCCGTACTTGTTTAGGGTTTGCTTATCCTCTTCCATTTCATTTCATTAAACCATCTAACGGCTGTAACATATAATTTTGTGTCCAAGACACATGAGCAGAGTCTCAAAGGATTAGATTCGAGCTTGAGTCAGTTGTACCGATCTAAGGTCCATGACTAAAGGAAATATATAACCATTTTATTTGGATACATTTTTGACAATTTTGCCATATTAAATCTAGTGCACACAGCTCATGTATCAAATGTAGGAACATTACCTACCTAGTACACGGCTTAAGTTGGCTAACAAAGGCGCCCCGAACCAATTGGAGCAGTATCATTCAGGAATGCAGCTATCGTGTAACATTCTTAAAGAAACGTCAAATACATTCTCCGTTCCTGAATGATGATAGACATAGTGCTCCTTGGGCAATGTTCACCAGGTCCAGGAAAATTAACAAGTGCATGAGAAGATATGTTAGACAAATTTATCGAAGACATTATACTTTTATAATTTTCTTGTGCGTCACCGAAAAACGTGTAATTCAAATTCGTTTACCTTGATTCTTAGCTAGTTTCATCTTCTATGACTAAACTATTAATATGCTGCAAGTAATTTGCTACGAAAACGGGTGATTTAAGAAATATGTGGACATAGAAACAGGGAAGTTGCTATGAAAGCAGGTGATTTAAGAATGTCATAGTATATTTGTAGCCATGTCCAGTGCAGGTTCTGCTAATGCAGGTCTTGGTTGATATTGTGCAGTGAATGTGAAACATAGAACTTCGGTGAAGCACGAACCTAAGGATATAGGGTTGTATGTCGAATGAGAAAGGGAGAATCCCTTGTTTGTCCTTACATGTTCGGAGGCTTATTAAGAGGATAAAAAAGGGTCAAGCTTGACTTTGTGACATGGCTGCAAAATTTTCACCCCAAGTTACTGCGTTGCTGCAAGACATATTTTTTGGGAGTTAGTACAACGTCAATTGAAAGCTTAATGACCAGGATTGAGGGCTATCTGCTGGGCTTTCATTTTTTTCTACTCTTTGCCTAATAAGAAGTATGCAGGACAAAATATCAACTTCACCAATCCACTGGCTCTCCAAATTTTATTGTAGGACTTGAATCCATTGTGTCTGTGGTACAACTAATGAAACATAACAACAAAACAATGGTTACTAAATCCTCCATCAATGTAGTGTGATATAAGTTATTGGATTGAGGCTCTGTAAACAATTAGAATTTGTAGATACCATGAATATAGTTAATCAGTACAAGATCATCTCAAGCATTACACCATCATCCATACATGTTCATGGAAACAAGAAAAACCATCCTCAAATAGAGTAGCAAAAATCCAAAATAATAAACAAGGTTATAATGAATGACTAAATCAACATGGATGATTAAATGACTAAATTACAAAGTTCATTCCTGAACCACTTTCATTTTACCTATTATTACTGGTATAGTTAAGAGGAGCAGAGAAGATCATAAATCCTTAGAACCTGGATCATATATCTGGTTCCACTGATCATGTGACCAAAATACGCGAGGTACCTTCTGCATCACATTTTCTTCTTGTACTTGCTGCCGAGGTAGCTCGTCAGCCTCTGGGAATCCTTCTCCCTCTGGGCCTAAGTCCTCTACATGCGCACTTCGTCCTCGTTTACTTGTTCTCTATGTTGGACTGTGCTAGCCGCCACCTTTGGGCAAAGGTAAGAACAAGTTTACTTATATTCCTTAGGCAAAGGTAAGAACAAGTTCTCACAAGGAATCCACTAATCTGATTGAGAGAACAGACTGTGCTAGTCGCAGTTCAGAAGTAACCTTTCGACTTCTGGAAGCAAAAAAGTCAGAAATTAGTTTGGCAACACAATTCCAGAATGACTTCTGCAAGCAGAAAAATTAACTTATTGTGAAGCAAAACTTTTTTGCTTCTGATTTCTGTAATCGACTTCTGCTTCTCCAGAAGCAGAAGTCAAAAGTGCTTAGAAAAAAATCATTGCCTGGGATTTAAGATATTTTGGCAATTGCGCTAGATTATTTTAGGCTCCATTATAAATTGCTAGTTCCGCCAGTGCTTGTTAAGTTGCGGCCACCGGAAGATCATTACATAAACACCTTTAGCTGCATTCATCAATCAATTGATCATTATACAATCTTCATCTTAAAGCAAAACCATGAATATAACAACTTTGTCCCAACTCCACATCCCCACAGGGCCCAAACCATGGCATGAACCAATATGTCCACTGACTCCACTCCACTGTTGTTATGGACGTTAAATGTCAATTTTAACCTTGTCCAAAACCGTATATTCCAAATTATGTCCCTTTTTTTTTTTACAAAAACCCTCTGGGGATTCTTCTTCCCACCCAAAACCTACCATTTTCATTTTCCTCCTTCGCAATCAGAGAAGTGCAGAAGCGAAGAAAAGCTCTCATCATTCTCCTTCGATCGAAGAGGTAAGTTTCTATTGCCATTGAAAACTTGTTCAATGATTTACACATTCAAATCCCTAGGTTTATGAATCAAAACGTCACTTGGGTTCTTTAGTTGCAATTTTCTTTACACATTTTCAATTTTTCGTATATACCTACTTGCTATAGACTCCTAATAGGCTAATAACTGTAATGGGCTGAATTTTTTGGGAAATTTTAATTATGTCTGTGTTATAAGATTTAGGAAGAGTTTAATTAGGGACCCTTTCAGTAGTTTGAACTGCACATATATGAACACGAAGACTATTCCGTCTTGGGTATTTTTCAGATTTTGATAATTTTAATTTGGAATTCTACTGAAGATGTGACAAGCTGATCAAAATTCTACGATTTTGGTTGTTAATTCAGTTTTCTAATTTGCTTTGTCATTTGAACTGGGTTTTGTGTTAATTGGAAATGTGATTCTGTCCATAAGATTTTCTGGGCACTACTGTCGTAACCTTTGTGTCTTTAGAATACAGAATTTTCGTTTGGTGTGGCTTTCAGATGTTTTGTACTGAATTTTTATTGTTGTTTTGTCCAAATTGTTCGGGTTTATGACACTTTTAAATGTGGTTTACTTTAGATTTACAAATAGCTTTCATGTGAGACCTATATTTATCCTAACGGGTCCACATTCAATGGAGATTAGGGTATCTATGTATGAGTGTGTGATATGTAATTGGTGCGTGATTCATGCTCCTTGGTGCGCACATGTACAGACCCAAACGTAAGTACTCTAAAATCTATTGAATGTGGAACCTTTTCGGCAAAAGAAAGCTCTATGTGAGAACTACTCCTAAATCTAGCTAGGGTCGACAAAAGGGATTGCATTTAAGGTTTTAAACTTGACAGGATTTGCTCGTCCTGAATCCTGGCTTTTTTTTTCAGCTAGAATAGTAAAACCAATGGATGAACATAGTCATACTTGTGATATTGGTTAGATAGTGGAAATTTGTTTTGCCACTACATTGTGTCTGGTTTGCTTTTGCCACCATTGACACAAGGGCCACTATCTTAGTGGAAGCAAAACAAGAATACAATAAGTGGTGTGATCTTTTTCCACTATTGCTGTAAAGGATATCAAATATCTAGTCTACCTTATGCAACATCACATTTATCAACTTTTGTCCTACAAAACCCTCTACATTCTTCCCATGTAAAACCTACGATTTATTTTCCTCCACAATCTTTATAGAAATTGCAAGCTGAAACCCATATGTTTTATGTTCTATGAATTAGAGACTCAAATCCTTAGGCTTATAAATCGAAATGTCACTTGGATTCTTTGGTTGCAATTTTGTTACTTGTCATAGGCTCTTAATAGGCTATTAAGAGTAATGGAATGGTTTTTTGGGAGATTTTAATTATGCCTGTGTTATAGGACTGAGAAAGAGTTTAATTAGGGACCCTTTCAGTAGTTTGGACTACATCTAAGTGTCAAACTTGGCAAAACTTGCTCGTCTGGAATCCTAACATTTTTGTAGCTAAAATGGTAAAACAAATGAATGTACAGTTGTACACTTGTGATAGTGGTTGGATGGTGGAAATATTTTTGGCCACTATACTGTGTCTCTGGTCCTGCAAGTCTGCAGCTTGTTTGTTTTTGCCACCATTGATGTAAGGCCACTATCTAGATAGTTGTTAGTGGAAGCAGAACTATATAGGTGGGATCTTTTTCCACTACTACTGTTAAGGACTTCAAATATAGAGTCTAACCTTGTTAAAAATCACATTTTCCAGCTTATGTCTTACAAAACCCTCTACCGTTTTTCCCTGCAAAACCTACAATTTATTTTCCTCCACAATCTTCATAGTTGGAGAAGGGTAGAAATTAAGCTGCTCTCATCCTTTTCCTTCGAAAGTGTGAGTTTCCACTATCAACTTGTTTCTATTTCAACTGTGAACTGAAATTTCACTTGGATTCTTTGGTCGCAGTTTCAGGTGCACAGTTTAAGTTTTCAGATCTATTTTACTTAGGCTCTTAATAGTATTAATGTCATGAATTCTTGCGAAATTCTAGTTCTGTGCGTGTTATCAGATTGAAAAAGACTTTACATAGGGACCCTGTCAGTAGTTTGGCTTGCACGTATATGAACACGAAGACTGTTCCGTCTTGGGTATTGCCAGATTTTGTAGACGATGGCTTTAGCATTTCAAGCATTCTGTATATTGAATATCATTGTCAGTGTGTCGTGTATGACTGATGTTAATTGGTTCATACCGCTATACATCATGTTTGTAGCAAACTTGAATGGTCTTTTTTATATGCTTTTTGGTTGATCTTCTACTTCAATACAGCAAAGACGTATGGATAGTAAAGCTGAGAGTCTAAAAAAGAGAGGGGGTATGCATATCTTCACATCTATTGATGGTCTTTCCAAGAGGTTTATTGACTTGTGCCTTGAAGAGATTGGGAGGGAAGGATATTGCGGAGCTTCCCTTAAAGTGCCTTATTGGAGACGAATTAAAGAAGCGTTAAACAATGAGTTCAAATAAAGTCTGCCATATGATTTAGATCAAAAAGCATTAAAGAACCATTGGGATGCCTTGAGAAAAAAATATGCTGTGTGGAGGACCATTGCAGGAGTAAATGGTTACAATAATGGTACAACTGGAAAACTGGACTGGCCTGAATCGCAATGGGAAGAAGTGATTAAGGTAAGAATTCGGTAACCTATCGAATATATATGGTAATGTTTGGATAACCAATTTTTTTTTTTTAATAAACAGAGCCAGCCAAAAGCTGCACAATTCAGGATCTCGGGCCTAAAATATGCTGATAATTTGTATGACTTGTTCGAAGGAGTGGTGGCCTCTGAAAATGAGTCATTTCTTAATACGTCAGCTGAAGTTCCACGTCTGCCGCCCCTAGAAGCAGACAATGATAGTGCCAATGCAGGTACACCGCCCCTAGAAGCAGACAGAGATAGTGCCAATGCAGGTACACAAAGTAACACTGGTACCTCAAACAACCCAGGGAGAAGGAAAAGACTCGAACCTGCTGATGATGATGGTACTGCAAAACTAGACGAAATTATAGAGTTAGTTGAGGAGCATGTTTTGTTTTACAAGCAACACAAGGAAGAAAAAAAAGCCGAACAGGAGGAGTACAAGTGGTTGAAAAAAAAGCATGTTTCAAAGACATCTTTGAATTCTCTGTCAAAGAAGAGTACAAATGGTTGATCTCTCAACGGCCGCAATCATCGTCACATAATTTTCCTTACAAATGTTGTTGGATCACTCATATTCCTCCTAAGGTTAGATTCTTCTTATGGACAGTATTGCATAATGCAATTGCCACCACTGACAACTTACAAAAGAGGAGATGTGACATTGAAGTGGTCAACTGTAGCTTCTGTAATGCTCAGATTGAAACTGTCGATCACTTGTTGCTACATTGTGCATTTGCCAAGCACATTTGGAATTGCTTCTTATCATTCTTTGACACTCAGTGGATTTATAAACAAACAATAAAGGAACACCTAGAGGATTGGCAGCAGAATATAGGGAAGAATTTTGGCAGGAAGCTATGGCCACGAATTGCTGCAGCAACTGTATGGGCTATATGGAAAGAACGCAACAGCCGCGTCATGGCGAAAAAGAGGCCAAGAGAAAAGGAGGAAATCATCAATGAGATCAAAGGTATGATCTTCAAATTGGGCTCAATTCAAGGATGGTTTCATACCATTCCTTTCGGGGACTTAATATATCACTGGGATATAATCTTAGATTACAAAATTTGATCATGTATTTTGAGTTCGTGACTGTTTTAGTCAGTTGGCTTTGGCTCTAGGGCCTCTGCATTTTTATATATATATTTTTTTTTCCTTTTTTCCAAATATGAATAAAATTGTACCCCTTTACTTAAAAAAAAAAAGAGCTTTCGACGAAATTTTCTGAACTCAGAAAACTGCAGTCTATTTTAAAGGCCGTGCACCATATGCCAAACTTGCAAAGACAACATGCCTCACACATGTATCTCTAGAACAGCTGATAGCTTTATATCATTGTTTTATATCAAAGTCAAGATAAATACACAGCTAGTGAACAAAATATCTCTAATTCGATAGGCTCAAAGATTACTCAAGCTATATCTTACAAAGAGGTGCTAGAAAGGTCGACTCTTGTTCTTCCGGTCATTCCTCTTCCTTGTCCGCGCCATCCAGTGGACCAGCGGTGCGAACCTCTGAGAGCAGTAGTGGTACGCAGAATACCACTGATATATATTCATTGCGCTGATAGATTTTCTTCCTGGTAAAAGAAATTATATGAGACCCAAAAGTCAGTAAACTGGTGCAAGTTTAAACATGTGTTGAAAATTGTGGATTCATGAGACCAAGCATTATGTATGTCAGAAAGTGGGAAACGATCGTACCTGCAGCATAATAAGTTTCCCTATAGTTATGCCGTGATATAACATACAGGCTTCTTCACAACTTGATTAGACTGGAAAAGAGAAAAGTTAAAAAGCCAATTATCATTGAGAGAGGAAACAGAGAAGTGAACAGATCGAGCACAAGAAGTAACCGTAAGTAAATGTAATGAAAATGAAAACACTCAGTGGCTCAAATATGATCATCCAAACCTTGAAACACTCACTAGGTTTGCCATCTTCTTCTCTCCATGGCAATCTCAATTGTCACTTTCAGACGTCCCGGCCCTTTCAGACGTCCCGGCCCAGTCGCCTACAGAAATCACAACAATGCAGATTAAGATTTAGACTCATGTGCACTGTTAGATCGAAAAGAGAAAAAAGGAAAAAAAAAAAAGAATATAAAGAGAGAGAGAATGACCTTTCAACAAGTGTTTAGGGATATCATACGGTAGTGACTCTCTCAATTTGTCGCA
>JAJJMA010226907.1:0-15343 GCA_023529015.1 Papaver nudicaule
AGTTCATTCTGGATAGACCCCATATGATCTCTTCTCAGATTTTAAAAAACTTCATAAAACACTCAAGATTGTCACTGAGAGTATGAGCAAGTTAAGTAAGAATGCAAACAGAATAACCATCATATAATACCAATCTCGTAAGGCTGGATTCCGAAACTTAATTAATATGGAAGCTCTACCAGTTGAAAGAAGCACTCGGAAATACCAACATATTGTTAAAGTCAAGAAAAATGTGCTAAATTGCCCAAATAACGCATTCAAGAGATAAAATCCTAAACACGTGAATAAATAGAACGAATCAACCCACACTCAGCGGATAAAATGCCTCCTAAAACAATATGATACACATGCATTATGAAATCAGCACAAGGAGGAATCCTATTCGTGAATATTGGAGTTATTTCTTGCCATACACATCCACATGTTTAAAATCACATCGCATAAATACATATCAGTGAAGTAAGAACAAATACTTCGATAAACAGATAATACAATTAGTTCATGGATTCTGCACTCAATAAAACCATCGATAAACAGATAATACAATTAGTTCATGAATTCTGCAATCAATAAAACAATTGGATAATTAAGGAATCTATCGACAATCAAGAGAGAGTTTAGGATAGAAATTCATAAAAAGAGACGACAAAATTGAGTCATGACTGCTCTTATCCACTGGGTGAACGGTGAATAATAAAACCACAAAACCACCCTACATACCAAAGAGTTGCGAACATCTGATTAGTTGAAATTCATTATTATTGAATTTCTCTATGTAGCGTTGGGGGTTTATACTGCGGTTTTATTTTTAGCATGTACCCAATTGATAAGGTTAATCATGACTCACTGTTGGATATGCCCAATGTACCCCAATCTCAACTACAAAACCGCCTATTTCAACAATTCAATACAGCATTCTGTACCAAATCGTGATATAGACATCATATTTGTTGAGTAACGGATTCAACTTTCGCAGTTCATATCCACATGCCATAAGAAATATCAGTACAATCAGCAGGATACTTGTTGGAACAATTTGATACACAGAGAATACCAAGATCTATCTAGACATGTAAAAACTAAATAGACATCCTATTTTCTAACAATTGGACTTATCTCATACAAATCACATCTCACAGATACATATCAGTATAATTGGCAATATACAAATCCACATATAATCGAAAACAAAATCAGTAGAAAGAGGTATATATACCTTCCGAAGACTTTATAGAGCGTATTGATATAGCATATCATCTAGAGATGAGAAGCCAATGTTCAAAATCAGAACCCTCAAGTACGATAGTTTCTTCAAATGGATGATAATTCCCATTTGATTGTTGTTGTAACAGAATATGTTGACATGCATTTCAAAATTGAACCAGCAAGATATTGCTGTTGATGGAAACCGATTTGTGAACTCAGTTAGGGCAGAAACAGGACGAACGCCACGATATAGAAGAAGAAGATGATTTGATGAGAAATCTATAGATGGTCCTCCTCTTCTACAGAGAGCCACCGCCATTGTTTGTTAGAAGGAATTTTTGGAGAAATGATTTACTGAGCGAACAAGGGCTTAAGAAGAAATGGGAAAGGTTGTAACCTGAAATTACTATATATTCCCCTTACATTGATGCAAATGACAGGTTGGTTAGTCTTGGGCTGGACGGAGTTGTACCATAGAAATGAATCGGTTCAGGATCCGTGGCTTTTAAGCTGATTTTATCAATTAGGATGGTTTGACTCAGTCGTGGTTCAGTTCGGATCGGACTAATCCAAAGCTGATATGTTTTCCCATCCAACGGTTGTGCCTGCGTACAATACATTGGAATTTGGAGTCCCGACAACTATTTTCTTCTCTCAATGCGGGCAAATCATTTCTATTTTCTACTCCCTCCGTTTCAAAAAGATAGGCACGTTTGACTTTGACCAAAAATTAAAAAACTTAATAAAATTAATATTGTAATCATTTTTGTCATTTTTTTCTTATTAACCCATAGCACTTGTCAACAATAAACCAATCATAAAGAAAAAAACGATAAAAAAAACTCTAATGGTTAGTTCATTAGAAACCTTAACTTTCGAAAAAAAAGTCAAACGTGCCTATCTTTTTGAAACGGAGGGAGTAGTAGATAAGTGATTTAGGGGCTTCAGTTTTTGAAACTTTTTTGAAGCCCCTGCACTATTTACTTCAAATGTCCCCACGAATTATAAGGGGGTGTAAAAAAAACGTGAAATGACTAAGTTAACCTTATACTAATTTATACTAATTTTTACCCAAATTTACCCACCCTAATTAAAACATAAATACTTATATCCCACACAAAAAAAATCAAAACCTAACAAACAAAACATCAAAATTTCTCCCCTCTCTTCTCCTCTCTTACCTCTCTTTTCTTCCCCATTTCCTCTCCACATTTCTCATTTTCGAGTTTTTGATCATGGATGGAACCAAAACTGATGCAACAATGGAGCAGCAAAGGTAAGCATCCAAACCCACTCTCTTGTTATTGATTTTGGTGCTAAAACTAGGTAAGATTCACTCCATGAAAATCCAAAAACGAGTTTCAGAACTACTTACGGCTGGCTATTAGAGCCGTAAGTCTTACTTACGTCTCGCATCTGAAGAACAGCTAGCCGTAAGTAGTTTGTTAGGTAAGCCATTAAAGCTCCAGATCCAAGCCGTAAGTTCAGTTTACTAGCCGTAACTTACTTACGGCTAATACCGATACATTAGTTACTAGCCGTAAGTTTCTGTAAATAAAAATTTTTTTGTCGCAAAGTTACAAGCCGTAACTGCAAACTTATAAGCCGTAAGTTAGTTACGGCTGCAAATCTTTTTGGCATATCTATTTGGATTAGTAGCCGTAAGTTACACTGACAACCAATTTTCTCACATTTCTCTGCCATATTTTGCGCTTCAGAGAACCAGACTCAAGTGCCGTGGCTGCACCAACTGTAATAATGCAAGTACAGATTCCTGAATCCAGTGTTGTGATTGAACCAAATGAAACTAGCCAAGTTATTGAGGAACTTCCACAAGAAGGTGCAGAAAGGGAGTATCTTCCTGCCATAAGATCACCAATTCGTAATATTCTACCACTATTGGGTGATGACCCTGATCCTGGCCCCAGCTATATCCCTTGCACTTGTGACCTTAATGAGCGACCAATCCGTAATCTTCGACGCAAGAGAGTTGGTGAGGTGGACGACGTTCCTTGTCGCAATAGAATTTGTGTTGCTGTAGAACGTCTCCGTCCACTTGTCGAGGCGAATGGCGGACCGAGCTTTGAACTAATCCGCAGCCGAACATGGTTTGGAACTGGAAATGTTAGTTGATTTTCATTATGTGTTGAGTACGGTTCTTCTTTTATGTTATGTGTAAACCTAAACATCTATGGGTGAACCAATTATGTGTTTTAATGGTTGAATATAAGTAGTTGTATCATCTATATTTTGAAATTAGTAGTTATGTTGTATTTACTATTTACACCCGCAGAAACAACCCATGCTCTCTTTTTGCACCCCAATTGGCCACATGTGCGGAACACACGCGTGTGCAATAAAACCTTTAATAAAAAGCCAAAGGGGCTTCTTTTTTTTTTCTTCTTCTTTCTTCTTCTTCTTCTACGCCTCTTTTTCTCTCTTTCTCTTCTTCTCTTCTATTTCCTCGCCTCGCTTAATTGGCGATTACGAATACTTTCATCGGCGATTAAATTCTATAAAAACATGACGAAGAAACCAAAATCAAAGGAGGGGGAAGAACAACCCACTCGTCCGAGAGCGGTTTTCTCCGAAAACCCACCGGAACTATTACCAAATCCACTCCAACCGCCTCCACAATTTCAATCCAACCTCGAAATGGTCTCCCAGAGGTAAGAATTGAATACCCATCTCCTCAATTTCAGTTTTTATTTCTTAGATTTATTTTTAAAACTGAAACTAGGGCAAATTTGCGGTTACAGAACTAGTTACGGCTACTTAGGTTTTCACGTTTGTAGCCGTAAGTTCCTTTAGTGAAACCAAAGTTGTATCGCAGAGTTAGTAGCCGTAAGTGGTAATTAGCAGCCGTAAGTATAGTTACGTCTCCAAAATTTTTGCCTTACCAGCCGTAAGTGCTCCTGTAACTTTTGGATACCAAATGTCAACTAGTTACGGCTACTAATTTCTTATAACTTTCAGCCGTAAGTTACTTACGTCGACTTTCGATAACGGCATTTGTAGCCGTAGGTTAGTTACGTTTTGCTTCTTCAACCCTTATGTAGCCGTAAGTAGTAATTTATTTCCTTGGTTATGTTGTTTCAAACAGTCGTTGTTCACCAAATGTTTACCACAGGCGGAAAAAAAAGGGAGCTAATGACCTGACCCCTGTTGCTTCCCCCCCAGCTCGTGGGGGTGTTAATTTGCACGCCGGCAACAGAGGTGCAAGGGTAGGCCTGGTAGATGAGGGAGGAAGTGGGAGCGGTGAACATATTTTGGAGGATGTTGCTCCAATTGATGATGCTGTAGTTTCTGAGGAACCACCACCAAATTTGTTATTGACACAAGCAAGCTCGCCTGAACATCCAGCACAAGCAAGCTCGTCTCAACATCAAGAACAGGCAAGCTCGTCTCAACATGTAGCACAAGCTAGCTCGTCTCAACATCAAGAACAGGCAAGCTCGTCTCAACATGTACCACAAGCTAGCTCGTCTCAACAGCCACCAAACGAAAGGAAGGAGAGAAAGAAAGCTGGACCTAGACACCAAAAAATTCCAAAGGACGGGTTTTTACCACCAAAGGAAGATGGCAGACTTTGGGGTGAGGCGGAGGATCCAAGTGTGTTAATTGGTTACGAGCATTCGTGGGCCGCACAAGTTTGTAAGCAAGTGGTATGAATCAATACTTTTCCCACTTTACTATAATCTTACTTTCAAAATCTAAAATTTAAACGTTTTGTATTTTAGGATCATAAAGATGCGGTTCAGCTTTTGAAGCACCAAAAGGCCGGGGTTTGGTCCATTGATGAAGAATCACCAAAGGTTAAGGCTCTGGTTCAGGCTTCAGCATTGTGGCCTGGCATTCAGAATTCTCAGGTTGTCCATGACAGTATTGTCAGTGCCGCTTTGAGAGAGAGATACTGTCCTGAAACCGACACCTTTCATTTTGGATTCGGCGAGATGAGTCTCATCTTGGACGATATGTGGTCCATTGCCGGCCTCCAAAATGAAGGCAAAGCGGTTCGCGAAGGGTATACTGAAAGGATGGCTTGGCCAAAACTGTATGACCTATGTTTCGCCACTCTTGGGAGGAACCAAGCTAAATGTGATGAGGAATTCTGGATTGCTTCATCCCAGACTGAGGAAAACCTAAGAAAAACCGCAAACAAACAGTTGGTTCGAAAGGTAAAGCTTGATAGGTTGAGGCCTGAGTTTGGGGGTACACTCAAGAAGGAACTTTCTGATGAGAGGGCTAAGCAGGTGGCCACAGCTTTCTTGTTGCACCAACTTGGTACCATTTTCTTCCCCGACCAGAGTGGAAACCGGGTGAATATTGGCTACCTTCAGTTGTTGAGGACCATTGAGGGCACCCACGACTATTCGTGGGGTTCGGCAACCCTTGCCTTCCTTTTAGACGGTCTTAGAAAGGCCTCGAGGGCGGGTGCTAGCAACATTGCTGGAAATATTGGTATTTTACAGGTAATTTTTGATTTTCCATCTTCATTTTATCGTAATATGTTATGTTCATCTTCATTTGATTTGTAACCCAACGTTATGTTTTCAATTTCAGTCATGGTTTTATGACCATTTTCCAACACTTGAGATACGCCCAAGATTGAACCGACACTGGAAGCAGGACAAGGTACCTGAGGTTGATGGGGATGATGAGGATGATGAGGATGATGATCCTAATGACGATCGCCCAACGGGTATGAAGTATCCTTTCGAACAAAACCAACTAAGAAAGAAGCATCAGAAGATAGAGTGGTTGAGGGAACAATTAGACAACTTAGATGCATCCCAAGTGGTGTTTGATCCATACATGTGTATAGACCCGGAAACGGGGGATGACAAGCGTGAGATTTCACCACTTGCTGACTATAATGGGCCTATCTATCATCCTCATGGGTTTGTCATGACTAATCCTAGGCGATGTCTCCGTCAAATTAGTTTTGTTCAGACTGTTGTTCGTCATGAGAACTTCAAATTGCAACCAATAGAGGATGGTACTAAAATTGATAACAGCTACATCAAGACGGTCTATTCTCCAACTCCATCAACGGACGTATGGAACAATCGTCACCAACCACAATACCACATCCCAATGGGCGAGCTGATTCCTGCATTGGGCACAAAAGATGCTGAACCAGATTATTTGCCATGGTTCTACAAGTGGGGTCATCCTTATGTGATCAACCACGATCCGGAAGCAATCCGCATCATCGAACAAGAGAAAGCCAAACTCAAGAAGGCCGTTGAAGGGAAGGGGAAGAAATCGTTGGAGTTGTTGGGTAAAATGGCCAAAATTGGGGTAAGCACACTATAAATTCATCATAGTTATGATTCCCTGGTCTTAAACTAATCCTACTTATGTTATTTGCAGCAAAAACGAGTGCAAATGTTGGTAAAGAGCATGTGCGCCCACATCTCCAGTGGCAAATCTTTGAGTGTAAGTAAACAGGAAGTTCTCAAGAACCAAATCCAAGGAATTCATGACCTTGGACCCCAAGGAGATGCGCTTTTTGAATGCTTCGGGAGAGGTACCAAGAGGCCGCGTGAATCCTCATCTTCTCGGCAGCCTCCTCCAGTATCGGATGAAGAAGAATATATTGATGAAGAGGAGGTTATTGAAGAACGTCGAACTCGAGGTGGTGGTCCTTACATTGGTGAACCAAGAGGTAGTCGTGCTCCTGGTGATGGTCCTCGCACTCGTGGGGGTAGAGCTGGAGCAAAAGGCGTTGCTGGAAAAGGCAAAAAAAAAGCTCATAAGTGAAAAACTTATGCCCATTATGAGTGAAAAACTTATGTTATGAATCTGGAATTAATTTTAGCTTGTTTGGATATTAGGTATGCTTTTGTTTATGGATGAATGTGTGGTTTTGTTATATTGGGAAAACTTGGGTGTTTACTTATGTTATGACTTGGGTTTGATAGGTGTAAGGCATCTATGTATGTTAAAAATTAGCATTGTTTTATAGTTACAGGAGTAGTTACGGCTACTGAAAATACCCTGGTACCAGCCGTAAGTCAAGTTACGGCTACACATTTCAGACGTAAGTAAAGTTACGGCTACTAAGCCAAATACAAGTTCAGCCGTAAATAAACTTACGGCTGTTAACTTCTACTTACGGCTGGTAACCTTGCGACACAAAAATTTTGGTATAAAGGAACTTACGGCTGATAAGCCAAGTATCGGTATTAGCCGTAAGTAAGTTACGGCCACTAATATGGACTTACGTCTTGCATCTGAAGCTTTAATGGCAGGCTAACTTACGGCTAGCTGTTCTTCAGATGTCAGCCGTAAGTACTTCTGGTTCACGAATTTTGATTTTCATGGAGTGAATGCGACCTAGTTTTTCAATGAAGTTAGCCTCAATGGAAGGAGATACTTCTAGCTCCATTTCGACGCTTGATTCACTCATTTTGGTTGAGTGAATCAAGTTTGGGTTTTTTAGAAAAAAAGTTAGGTTTTTTTTTTCTCTCTTCTTCTTCTTCTCACTGATTTTCAGTTTTTGATTAAGTTTTTTTTTTAAGTTTGTTAATCATACTTTTGGTTAATCACTGATTATCAATTTGGTTAATCACCGATTAACAAAACATAAAAGGGTAGTTTTGGTATTAAAAAAAAATTCATAGGGGGAGAGCCAAATTACTTCGGGGAAACTGTGATCCAGGGGCTTCAGTTTTTTTCGAAGCCCCTGAATCACTTACTTTCTAGTAAGTATAGAAATGTGAGTGACTAGAAAATGTAGTGCAAAATTTTCATAGCAAATTTGGTAAGCTACTTCTCTCTCAAGATTATAAGGCTTTGATCTAGTTTGTACCGGTGGAGTTGTGGCTGGAGTAATGGATGTAAGATCTGGTCAGGATGATCTAAGATTCTACATTTTGGATAGAATTCAAGACCGCATATGCTACCTCAAGCCAGTGGGATTTTGTAGATGTTACCCAAGCATTAAGATTAGTTAGTGTTGAGGCACTTGTTTTACAGCTCGAAGTTCACAAATGTGGAAGTGTTCTAAGGCTTAGTCTTATGGGTCAAGATTGAGCTACTACTACTTCCAGCAAAAGCATGGTATATTCCCCTAGTACTACTTCTCTCTCCTATCATTTGCTAGTCGTTGAAATAGTAGCAAGATTTCAGCGCTGAATGGTTCAGCGTTGAAAAAGTAAAGAAACGCTGAACCATTCAGCGCTGAAAAGGTGAAAAAACACTGAATGGTTCAGCGCTACATTCTTATCCGTTGAATTAATTGTCATACTTTGATCTAGTGAGATTTTTCAGCGCTGAATGGTTCGGCGTCTTGAAATCCAATCTCGCCAAACCACAAGAACCTCTCCTACCTACTAGCTGATGTGGATGTCCAATCTAGTATACTAGATTGGACACCATAAAACTAAGCCTAAGCCACACAAGAAATGGTCAAGAAATGAAAAGAAAATGAATAAGCAAAATTTCTACTAGAGATAATCTAAGACTAAGCCTAAGCCACACAAGAAATGGTAAAAAAATGAAAAGAAAATGAATAAGCAAAATTTCTACTAGAGATAATCTAAGAAAATGAATAAGCAAAATTTCTACTAGAGATAATCTAAGAAAATGGAAATGAAGTAACAACAGTGAGTACTTGCTGAATGACCCAAAGATAAAGAAAATGAAAACAAAAGCCAAATGTGCACCAAAACAACCCAAACATACAACTCAATCCTTCCTTCTGTCCGTTATGTACAGTTTATTGCTTCGCCAATTTTGATAGTTCCCATTGTTAGTCGTTACAATATCCAGCATTGGGTGCTGATACCTCCCATGTTTGCATGCATTTGGTGGCGGCGCACCTCCAATGTTTTCTGTACATATGCCTTATGTTGCATACCTCCTGAATTAGGATATCTCCCTTGTTTGGACGTGCACCTCCCATGTTTTGACCAGGGTTGTCCATATTGCGATTAGGTGGCCTGTCACCTGGATTCTGTGTGCTGGGATATGACACCATTCCCTTCGGAGGAGAGCCTGGTTTATTTGCTTGGAAGTTGCGCTGCCTTTCCATTATTTCTCTAATCTTGGAATCTCTGGACGGGTTAAGTTGCCTTGTTATTTCACTGGCGCGTATCTCATTACGAACCCATTCCTCGTGGTATTTGGGATCATAAGGAACAGCTTTTCCGTTGATGAAAGGCTCCCCTGCAGAGTGAACCAATAGTCAAAAACACATAGAACAATAAGTCACAACTAACCTAGAACTAAAATTGGACCGATTTACTATGCAGATTATCAGAGTTATAAAAGAAAAATAAAATAAAATGAGTAGTGCAAATCATTAAAATGCTTGGCACGTTGACTATACAGAAACAATATATACTCAAAACACTGACGCACATAGTGTTTCCGTTACTCTAAGCAACCAACATGTAGCATTAGTGCGATCCATCATCATGACATCTCAAGTCTACAATAGCACAATATACTAAAGAAGACTGCTTAATAATTTAGTTCAAAATACAAAGTGGATCTGTATGCACACAAGTAATAATTGATGCTTATTTTTTATCCCGAAACAAACTATAAAAACGTGCATTTTAGTTTAAAATAGAATTTGATACACAACCAACGAAATAAAGCAGAGAAAACATATACAAAAACGTGCATTTTTGTTGAAATAGAAATTTGGTACACAACCAACGAAACGAAGCAGAGAAAACATATACAGATGAAGAAACATGCACCTCGATAACTTTTAGATCTGACATCTAGGTAAGAATCAGGGACGACCCAGCGCACTCCAGGCAGATCTGCACAGCATTTCAACAGAAAATGAAACAGATTGCATACAAAGATTTAAACACACAAACAAACAGTGATGAATTTTGAAACAAACAAAAGACTAAACACCAGTTGACATACCTTTGAACTTGTAGGCCAGTTCCTCCGAAACACGGGCTCCAAAAGCAAAGTAGTGTCTAGTTGACACGGAATAGATTTTCATCCTTGCTTACTCTTCACTTAAAAGGAAACATATATTGCCATCAAACAAATACTCACACACCTACTACAGCACTTAAATAATGAACTTTTAGACCTGTCATTGATCTTTTTGTTACATTCTAGACTCAAGCATAATGTGCAGAACCCCCATTTAAGGATATCATAAGTAATATGATTCACAAAAAAAAACTTGAAGAAATTTTCTACCAATGTTTCTCAAACACGCATAGAATGATTTCCTGCCTTTGCTGTCTACTACAATACTACCTTTCTTTGTCTTTGTTAATGTTCATTTTCAACTTTAAGACAAGAACCAGGCAGTCGGTTTTTATTTTATACTTCGAAAACTTAAACACCCCTTTTACAAATTAATATTTTGCAGACAGATGTTTGATCACAGAAGACAACTTGCTAGATGAGGCTCATTTCAGGTATACCAAGAATGGAATAATTCATTATAGATAGACCAGACATTATATCTTTTCAGATTTTAAAAATCCAGCTAAACAGTTAGAACTGACACTGACTATCAAACATATTGTTACTGAGGACAAGAAAGATATGATAAATTGTACTAATACGCATCCAAGACATGAAAATGCAAACACGTGAATATACAGGGCGAATCAATTCCACACTTAACGAATAAGATGCCTCCAAAAACAATATGACGCACACAAACAATATCAAATCAGCGCAAGGAGATATCCTTTTCATGAATATTGGAGTTATATCCTGCCGTACACATCCACGTGTGTAAAATCATATCGAACAAATACATATCAGTAAAAAATAAGTAAAATTCTTTGATAAACAGATACTGCAATTGAATTACAAGAGCTGAGTAAGAAAACTTACCTACGACTTTAAAAAGGGAACTTAAATAACTAGCAGTCTAGCACTTATATCATCTCTAGCAGTACAAGTATACCATCCTTAAACAACCTGATGTGCCTCTCTAACAATCAATATATACAGCAACAATGCCTCCTTAACATAGTTAGAAACTTAAAATCTCAGTTTTTGGAAAGTTTTCATAACAGACACTAAGGCACCTCTAAAGTTAACTGACTGGTCCGACTAGACATGTATCAAGCACGGCTTATCTCATTCAGTAATAATACTCTAATATCTCTTATCATATACCCAATTATCAAATTACACCACGAAGACAAAAGCACAAATTTGTACCCACATAGCATTCAAGGATTAAAACAGTAAACCCTGAACATGTAAGTGTATATGCCATACTAACCCCACGCTCAACACAATAATATACAAAACAATCGAAAAATTGTATCAAACCGTGTGAAGAAGCATTGTATTAGTTAAGTATTGGATTCCTCTTTCAACATCCACGTGCTTAAAATCGACAAAGAAAGTACAATCAGTACCTTTTAGAACACAATTTGATACACAAACAATACCAAACTCTATCAAATCGCATAAAAACACATCTTCCTATATGATAAAAATGCTTACATATCAGTAAAAATTGACAACTACACATCCTCGTCAAATCGTGAAAAAAAAACATATACTAGAATCTGCAAATACAAAATTAGTAAAGTAAGTATACCTTCCAACGACTTTCGCTACCGTATTGATATAAGTATCGATGATCTCATCTCTAGAAGGTTCTCCTTGAGGTCGTTCCATAACAACAAACCAATGTTCAAAATCGCAACCATCACAAAATGTAGGTGTTGGTGGTCCTCGTGGAACATCATTCAGTGATGATGCAGAATCTGTTGACATACATTTCAAAGTTGAAGCACCAAAAATTGGTGTTAATGGAAACCGATTCGTAAACTCAGTTAGGGCAGCAACAGGGCGAACACCACGAAATAGACGAGAAGAAAAAGATCGAGAAACAGAAGAAGATGGGATTGATTTGATGATTTGAGTTCCTCCTCTTTTACAGAGAGCTACTATCGCCATTATTCTGGATTTTTTCTTTGTAAAACCCTAGAGGAATTTCGTCAAGTGATCTCGGTTTTTGTCTCGTCTCGGTCGAGGACCGAGACACTGAGACAAGTTTATCTCAGTAAAATTCTCGGTGAAATCTCAGAGCAAATATCGAACTTATTTTTGTATCTCCTAGACATACTTAAGCATACAAATTATAATAATACCTAAATAAGGTTAAGAGTATGCTTGAACTGTTTAGTATTTTGCAATTCTAATACAATACGATTAAGTTTTCTCTAATAGAATAGAATTTTCTTCGACAAAATAAAATTAAGTTCACTTCTACTCTTAATCAAACAACAAGCATATTACAATTCTATTCAAATATAAGAATCACTATAGATATTGGCATCTAAAGTAAGTCCTTCATTCCGGTCACCAGATTCATCACCAAGTAGTCCTCGCTCAGTGTCCATCATCAAATCATCAGTATCATATCTATCCAACTCAGTGTCAGTTGGATAGTTAGACTGTCTTTGAGAACTAGTTGCACCTCTCCCACCAGCTGACATATTCTCTTCACCAGCAATCTCTTGCAAATCTACATTAGTACCGTGCACAACCAAGTCATCCAAATTCTGTAGATCCATCCATTTCATCGTCTTCATCACGCTCTTCCATGAGGATCACGAGCATTTGAATCTTCATCGTATTCTTGTATTTCCTAGTATCGGGGCTCCAAATTCTTGTTATATTTGATAAAGACACTATCATTCAACTTTTGTTGTGTAATACGATTCCGCTTCTTTGAGTGTAACTGAAAAATGAAACAAGAATGAAACAGGAACAACATGAAAAGGGACAGGAGCACAGTTTAAAAAACAAATGGCAATTATTTCACAAGAGAGTTTATGTTACATAGTACTACTAGTAAGAGATATTTACAAGAACAAGCACTTACATGTTGGAATGTACTCCAGTTTCGCTCACATGGAGAAGCACTACTAGTTAGACTCAAAACCCTAATTGCAAATTTCGTTAGGTGTGGCACACTCATTCCTCCGTATGTAATCCATCAATCATCTTTCATAGATACAAACACACAGGTATTAGTTTACAAGATAATCAATATACAACAGTTAAAATTTAAAAAAAAATCAACGCATTTCCAAAAAAATAAATAAATAAATAAAACACTAAAACTTACTCTCCTTTTGATTTGAAACAACTATTGACAACTTGTACCTGGCGGCACACTTGTGCCACTCAACATTACTGGCGCCGGTCGGCGCCTGTTGTGTCTCATTAGGCAAACCAATCCATTTCTTTGTTTATCAGGCTATTTTTTCCTTTTGTTTATCCCATAGTGGCATCAAAACATGCAAATTCTGGATTTACACATCCCACATGAATCGCCCTTATTTTTTTATTTTTTTTCTTTCTAATTTTAATATTTTTTATACACACACAGTTGTTCAGCAGGTTGTCGTGCTAGATTACCAGTGAGTTTCGTGAAAAAACAACCATACATTAGAAACTGTGGTTATTTTCCTGGGTCTTTCCCCTATATACGTCTCCCATACTTCCAGGTGATTGGCCCGTATTTTTTTTTTTTTTTTGATACCGCTGAGGATAGACCTCAGCCCTCCCCTATGGGGAGCCAGCGAGAAACCACTGAGCTATGCTCAGGTTCTCGATTGGCCCGTATATAAACCATGGTTCCTCGGCCCTCACCCATTCCAGTGAATGAGCATAAACTATTCCGTTTTAAAAATGAATTTCTAGATCATGAGTATGTGTACCGTGAAGATATTAACTAAATGCATGTGCATCACGAGTCCCGACTATGTTAACAATTAGTATTGTTATACCGAACGTAACATGCTTCCTTTAATGAATTAACAAATTTAAGCCGTTGCTCAATACGTAGCTCACATAACGTGTCAATAATTCCATTGCTGGAAAGCTAGCAGGGTGCCATACTGTAACACGATCTATGGATAACGGTGGTGCAGGTACACAGTGACGGAGCCATAATTTATTTTTTGTTTAGAGGGGCAAATATGGCTAGCAATGATAATACTATGGTAAAAAATGACAGCCGTAGGCCGTCGAATTTTTTAGACGTTTATCGCTTACACTTGACACAGTTCATTAGTACCTTTCGAAGTAAATTGTTAATATTTATGTAGAAACTTACACTTTGCAAGTCCTTTTAAATTAATGTGGGTGGGGTGGGGGACGGTGGTAATTTCATAAAAAATATAATTTTTAAGGCTAAATTTATAATTTCTAAGATTTTAGGGGGGACAATTGTCCCCCTTTAGCCTCATGTAGATTCGTCACTGGAGGAACGGACCTATGAGATGGTTAAACGAGGCTTTAGTCCGCCCTGTGAGTAGGCAAAAACAAAAAAAAAATCTTCTTCTCCTCAACATTCTTTCCTTTTCTCCCCTGAATCATAAAAAAGAAGAATTGTAGTCACATTTCACTATCGATTTTGTGTGTTTTATTTATTTTGTTGTCTATCTATCGAGTATAGTATTTGAGTATCAGAACTAGTCAGGGACGGACCTAGGATTCTTTCTTGGGTAGGGCTAGAATATCATTGACTGCCATTGCAGCCGAAGGCGCGGCAAATTTTTTTGGAACAGATTGTATAACTACTAAACAATTGTAATTTGTGGAGAGATCGAAAGAAAAGTGGAAAAGTATTCATACATTCCACACAAATTTAGGTATTAATGCTCTTATTTATGGGCTAAAACTATATGAAAGATGGTTAATCATAATTTTTTGATGGGCTAAACTAGAAAATGAACAAAAGTTTATTACCTAAAATTTAGTTTTATGTGCTGATTTTGGCGCTACAGACCATACTTGGGCGCTTCAAAGTAATAAAACCATCCAAAGGATAGTTATAAGGGATGTCCAAAAAGGTATGAAAAGTCTAAGATACCCTTACAGATTATCCACCCCTAAATCTTAACTAATAACCCAAATTTTATAACCCTAATCCTAAAACAAAAACAAAAACAAAAACTAATAAACTTCTCTTCTCATTTCTCATTCTCTACTCGTTATCTTTTTCCTCTCCTTCTTCATTTCTCCCATTCCTTCGTTCCTCGTCTCGATTCATCGCCGATACGAAAAATTCATTGTCTCTAATCAGTCTAAAGACCCCAATATGCGTCTCATGTACTAATTCTGAACAAACCCCATGTTTTCAATCATGTTTTCATTGTTTTTT
>JAJJMA010226910.1:0-11041 GCA_023529015.1 Papaver nudicaule
TTGCCAAGGTTGCTGCTGGTCCTAATTAGTGGTTCAGGTGGTCGTTTGTAAAGGGTTAATTCAGTGGATGATCAAGATAACAAGGAGCTGAAAGTATAGCTGGATTTAGACTGGGAATATGGCAGTAAAGTGGACATGTTTGGGTCTACTTTGTGTCGAGAAAACAGCAGGGAAAAAGAGCTGAGTTGCTGCCATCGATTATTGCTGTATGGTTTGGCTTTGGTTTTCAAGAAGAGATTAATGAATATTTCGAACCTATGAATGATTCCGAAACAATGGGTTACTGTGTGATTGTGAGTACATTGCAGGGAAGGAGTTGGTTACTAGATTAGAAGATTACAATGGACTCATCTTTGCCCATATCACATTATGCCCATATCACATTATGCCCATATCTTGTTTGTTAGAAGGCCAGAACCAACAGTTCTGTTCAGTTGCGACATGTCTGGCTGAACCAGTTTCACCGTTGGGTAGCCATGGTTCTAATGGCTGTTTTCAAGGGTCTGAAGGCAAGATGCGAATGGACATTGGGTCAGAAAAGTGGAGGAGAGTTTGAATATGGAAAGTTTGGTTGCGCTGGATTGGATTGTGGCAGAAGATTGGAAGGTTAGTACCAAATTGGCTTGGAAGTGCTGGTGCTGTAAAACTGATAGGTCGGAGACACTCATGGTAGGAAGGTAGTTAATTGAATGGATTTGGCAGTTTAGATGGTCCAAGATAGGTCCAATGGGTGGCTGTGCAGCAAGGTTCATGAGGTGTTCGAGTACTCAAATGAAGTTATTGGTTTGGGCTTTTGGAGGCTCTAGGTTGAGGCTTTGTAGACGGAATCCAATTCAAGATTGTGGCTTGGCAAAGAACAGATGATATAAAAGAGACAGGGAAAACCTACGAGAGTTTTATCTTTGTTTTGGCTCTTGACAGCCGAGGTGGGAGACGGGTAGAGCAGACGGCCAGAGAGATGGGGAAGAATTTGGTGTTTGATTGTTTTCTTCTCTTTATGATGTCTAGCTAAATCCCTTGCAACAAAGGCAATGGGAGGAAACTATTACCCCATGTTCGATCGGTGATGTTTTAATGAAGTTCTAATATTTTATGTGCAATTGTTCAACTCATAGCATCACTGTTCCAAACAGAGTTTTAATCGTTTAATGTGTTTTTCTCTATTATTTTTTTTTCAATTTGATGGGTTAAATCATTTGATGATCCATGCTTAATGTCTACAAATATTTTGCAGACCTGATTGATGAAAGTTTGAGTTAGGGTACAAAGGTTCAATGACATGCTAGAATTATTAGAATCTTTATATTTTGTTGTCGTTCAAAACATGTGGTGTAGTGAAAACCCTAGCCTTAGTTATTTCCATTACTCACTGTTTCATATTTAATTTCTCGTATTTGTTTTTATTCTTTTCTTATCTTTTAAAAATTTCAAAATATCCCGTTTCCGATTTATAAATTAGGAATATTAGTTACGGTAATTTCCTCCGCTCCCTGTGGGTTCGACATGTACTTGTCGTTGTCTACTAGTTAGACACTGTTGTTAGAATTCATGGATCAAGAGAGAGTTTGTGAGAGAGAGATACCATAAAACACTATCTTTCTTATTTTTTCAATACCCATTACACATTACATCTATATACAGAGAACATATAAGCAACCAACCTAACTACCTAGCCATGTAACTGGCCTAACTACAATGACTTAACATTATCCTAATTCAACACCTTCCCTTAAACTGGATTATACAAATTCCAGTTTACAGACATGTTGTTCAATATCAGTAAAACAGACTCCCACTAAATAAAACATAACTTACATATCAACATCATCATCATCATCATCATAGCAACACCATCATCATTTTCGTGTCACTTAATAGAGCATGATACTTCATTTTCATCATAAGAAACATCATCATCATTCATCATCAACATTAATCATCACAACGTAACGTCATCACTGTCGTCACGATTATCAATCTTGTTAGCCGCATCTTGCAGAATTTCGACTAACCTTACATATTTATGCAAATTATATTTACATCTTCATTATCAATCATCTTCATAATCATCATAATCATCATCACATCATCATCATCATAACTTACATACTAACATCATCATGACTTACATACTAACATCATCATCATCATAAGAAACATAATATTCACCATACTTCACTAGAACAAGAGTTCTTCAATTTTGTTTGCAGAATTTTTCTTCTCAACAACAACCATCATTTCTTCATCATAAAATTTTCAGAAATCTTCTTCATCATACAACAATTTCTCTCGTTATTTTTTAATTCATACAAAACCGAACAATATTTTTCTGACTCTCTCACCAACTCATCTCTCAACCCGCTCTGATACCATGTTAGAATTCATGGATCAAGAGAGAGTTTGTGAGAGAGAGATACCATAAAACACTATCTTTCTTATTTTTTCAATACCCATTACACATTACATCTATATACAGAGAACATAAGCAACCAACCTAACTACCTAGCCATGTAACTGGCCTAACTACACTGACTTAACATTATCCTAATTCAACAACTGTGCACTTGCAGTTATTTATTGTAGGTTTCCCAGCCTATCAGTTGCAGCTTAATTCTTAAGAGTATTCAAACTGGACTAGGTCCCGGGGTTTTTCTACGAGTTTGTAGTTTCCTAGTTAACAAATTCTTGTGTGTACTTTACTTTATTTCCGCATTATATTCGACTTGTCAATTATAATTAAAGTATCGTACTTGGTTGTTGACATAGCCTTTCGGATCTTGTATTGAATCCCTTGTGTGAATCAATCAGTGACGAAAGAGATCTTTTTCTCGAGTTCTTGATTACAGGAACCGTTCAAGGTTTGACTTATAGGTGGACTAAAATAAAAGATTGGTGGTGTACTCGGTACCCTCGTCTTTTCAATTGGTATCAGAGCAGGCAAACACCTTAAGATCTAACAATCTGCGTTTGGCTCGATCCAACCTATAAGAAAAACATGAATAAGAACAATGATTCTAATTCAGTCAACGTACCTCCAAGATTTGACGGGACAAACTATCTCTGGTGGAAATCCGTTATGCGGTCTTTTCTTTTGTCTAGAGACTTAGAAACCTGGACCATGGTTGTCAAAAGCTACACTCGCCCTTTTAAAATTGGTTTCACTACTGAATACAGAGAACTAGTTGATTTTGAGGGTGATGAACACACAAAGGCTAAGAAAAATCCCGATGGTTTGAATGTTATTATTCATGCGGTCACTCCTGATCTCTATCATCACGAGTTTACGTGTGAAACCTCGAAAGAGGCTTCGGATATATTAAAAACCATCTTTGAAGGGAATACCTCTGAAAAGGAAGCCCGACAACAGACTCTCGCTTCTGACTGGGAAAATCTATGTATGCGTGATGAAAACACCTTTGAGGAATTCCACCTTAAACTATCTGAAATAGTTATTGCCTCATTCTCTTTGGGGGAAGTTATCACATAAAAGGATACCGTGTGTAAGATTCAGGTCTCTTCCATCCAGGTACGAAGCTAAAAGCATGCGATCCTCGAAGCAAATACTGACTTGTCCAAACTTACCCGCAGTACACTGGTAGGTAAACTCAGAATTTTCGACTATGAGCACAATATGACAAAAAGAGACAACATTGCATTCAATGCTTAAAGGAATGATGTAGGATCTTCTGAAAAGAGAAAACATAATCCCAGCAATGAATGTGATGATGTCTTGGACGAAAAATCTGAGGAAGAACTAGACAGTTTCGTGATATTCTCAAGCGAAGAAACGAGAGGTTCGTGAAAAATGTTCCCATCTCACATCGACCTCATGATCGTGTTACTCCAAAAAGGGAACAACCAAAAGAGGACAATGATGACCAACCCCAATGCTTTACTTGTAAAGGATTCGGTCATTTTTCGAAAGAATGTCCAAATACCAAAAAATACACTGGTACTCGTGCCCTGGCAGTAACACTTGACGAGTCTTCTGATGCGTATGACACTGATGAGGAGGAGGTTTCGAACCTGGCATTTACTGTCGTTGTCTTTAGCAATGTTGTACCTATTTCTGCAGATTCTTCAAGTAGTTCAAGTACTCAAGATGATACTCATATGATTGATTCTGCCGTTCCAGAACAACAATCTTGCACATTTTGTAATGATAGATGTCCTACCTTTAGCCATTGCACAATCTTTAAAAAGAGAGTAAAATATGCTAAATGGTTACTAAGGAAGGCCAATAGACTTATTGATCACCTTAACAGTTTCAGAACGACAACTCATGTCTCTTCATCCCTTGTTTTATCCTCAAATGCAGCATCTACCAATTTTTGCGAAACCGAAGGTGAGAAGTACCTGCTCAAAAGAAAAACTAGAGCAAATATTTCGAACTTAGAAATTAACTAGTTATTTTACAAAACATTTTAAAAGGATTCATCCATGTAATTAATAAATAATGATGAATCATTTCCAAAAATTGTGAAAATTTCCTAAAAACCAAAAATTCTTTAGAAATGAATTTATTATTGTAAAAGGAAAGAAATTTTTTTTTTTTTCAAAAATGTGTTTCGAAAAAATATTGTCTTAAGTGAAAAAACAGGGTTGCCGAAATACTACCAACTTTTCATTAGGGCTCGTGAGTCTTATGGTCAGATCTGGACGATCTCAAAAATCAATATCCAGATCTGTATAACCCGAGCTTGGATCACAAGTGATGAGTCCGACACAAGACAAAGTCTTGGTAAATCCTTTGGATGGATTGGGGACAGCAATCAGGTTAACAGTAACGTACTTCTTGTGTTTGCTTTAATTATATAATCAGAGAATATAATGCGGAAAGAAAAGCACACAAGACACCAGAGATTTTTTTAACGAGAAAACTACGACTTGTAGAAAAACCTCAGGACCGTCCAGATTGAACACCGCACAGTACAAACTGTCTACAAACACTAGCCTACTATAAGACTTCGGTCTGGGATGTAGCAGAGACCAATTCCACCCTCCAAGCGAACTGGCTACTGTCGCACTCCTTACGTCTCTAGATCCCCCACAAATCGTCACACACTTGATTCCCCTAGATGACGTCCTTTATAGGCCTAAGAGTTGCTTTAATCGTGGTTAAAGGCTTGTGTCAATAATTCCGGCTTTACAACCTTAATTATCAACTATATGTTTGAACTGTCCTCTATCAGTTTGACATACACAAAGTGACTTCTTTCGAATTGCTCCAGGTCATAAGGAAATCTACTTACAAGCGGGGGCTGACAAGTAAACCGAGTAAACTATGCCCAACTTGTCTCTACCTCGGTTGTAAAAAGAATCACTTAAGAAACTTATACAACTGGAGCTAACTAGGTCTTACAACACCGAGTGCAGCCGTGCGTTGCTTCCTTTCAACCCTGTGTGTAACGTATCAGTTCTTGAACGACCTTATATCAGAAGAGAAGTACCGTAGAATAGACAAGAACGTGATCAGGTTACCAAGGTTACAGGTTAATCCGATTTCAACCACTAAGGTCTCAATCTCCTACCTGTGCTTCCCAACTCTCAAGAGAAGTCTTTATAGTCGTTAGGTAATTCCCACAGAGGAACTGCTACCTAATAGAGGATGACTATACCACAACAAGCATTCACCAAAGTGAAAAGAGTTTACGAACAATTCTACAGAGAAACTTCACGTATGCTTGATGCTTGTGGTTTTCGCTCTCTAGTTATAGCACTCAATAAGATAGGTTGCTTAGGAATAAAGCAACTAGTTACTTGTTCCACAAGTTTATCAAACCCTAACTTGCAAACCAAGTAAACAGAGATTAATCTCAATTGAAATTCATTAAACAGTTATCTGCCAAGTGGTTTATTAGCTCTTAACCACTTCAAGATAGAAATCCAACAGACCATAGATAATCTTTATCTTATTGACACATTGAGAATCGTTAGATGGACCACAAAAGATATTTTCTTGATAACCAAGTCCAACTAAGAGATAAAGGAGTCAGAGTTTAACCGGTGTGAAAATTCCAGAGAATATTCACCTTGGACGGTTCGGGAACCGCCCTTCTGAATTACGACCCAATACATCGAATCTGAGGTTCACGTACATGTAGTGTACAAATTGATGTCTTGGAACTCAGGAGTGAAATCTGGAGTCATTGTTCACGAACCAGTTCGGGAACCGTCGCAACTCAAAATTAGGGTTTAAATGGATCCGCTGGAAGTTCTGGGCTGGGCCAGTACTTTAGACATGTTATACACCCTCAACTATAATCCACTTGACTCTTGCTCAAGAGTACTCCTTTAGATTCACCCATATCCAACAAGTGATTTGCAAGCAAACCATTGCTATGGAAAGATGGTATCGAATTTATCTCATGCATTCTTGTAACCTTAGTATTCGTGGGAACAAACACTAACATAACACATGGTTATGTAGACAAGAACACGATCTCAATCGCTATTAGTATCTCTACTAAAGTAGCCGACTATTTTGAAAGATATAATAAGTAGAATAGAAGAATTTCCATAAAAGTCATAACTCCTACTAACCTTTTGTCGATGAAGAATAATTGATGTCTTCTTTGTCTTCACAGTCTTCATCTTCAAGGTCTCTACTACTTTGTCTATATCCCAATTCCGAAATCTAAACTCCAGTAAGCTAAATCAAGAATTGTGTTTTGACACCTAAAACTGACAACTAGCTTGACATACCAACGCTAGTGGGTTTGACTGGACAAGGCCCTAACTTTAAGTTCGAAAAATATTTGCTATTAATTTCGAAAATCCTTTTGAGATATTCCTGGAAATATTTATGTATCCTTGATATTATAAGTATAAATGGTGTGTGAGATTACTTCTCTCAAGACTACCATGAATCCGGAATCGGTATCTTCTCCTCTCATGCTCTTAATGCTATCTATGTTTCCAATGGTATTAATGACCTATCTCTCGATGATAAGAAACCTATTGGTCGAAACAAGAGAAAAAGATACTTTGCTGCAAAGAAGGATGAACTGGAACAGAGAAACAATATGTTTGTAGAACAATCTGCTACTGCATGAGAGCAAATCAAACTTGATATGCGTGTTCTCGCTGACTGTTTCTCTAAAACTGTTTAGATGCAGGAAACTATTATGAATCAACAAATCTATCTTCTATAATATAGAGGTAGCGCGGAGAGTGTAGACTTTATAAGCATCATTCTTTATTTAACAAAATCGGCAGTGGTAAGTATTGGAGCTGATGATAGAATCAATGAATTGGCAGCAATATTGGGGTGTCAAGTTGATAAATTACCACTGAAATACCTTGGAATGCCTATAGGAGCAAAATGTAATTTTGTTATCATTTGGGATGAAATAGTGGCAAAGTTCCAGAAAAGATTGGCTCCATGGAGAAGAAAACAGTTGACTAAAGCCGGTAGAATGATGCTTATAAAGTCTACACTCTCCGCGCTACCTCTATATTATATGTCGGTATATAGTTTGCCAGTGACCGTGGAAGAAAAACTCAATACTTTGATGAGGCAGTTTCCATGGGGGTCCTCTAGAAATAAGAAGAAAATTCACTGGGTAGCTTGGTGGAAAATCTGCAGACCAAAGGAGTACGGAGGTTTGGCCATTAGAGACCTAAAAATAACAAATGAGGTGCTTTTGGCTAAATGGTCGTGGAGGTATAACAATGAGAAGCACACTTTGTGGAGAAAAGTGATTCAAGAAAGAATGGGAACCGAGGAGAAAGATATATGGGTGAAAGAAAGTAATGATTCAATGGGAAGAAGTCCATGGAAAGGGATACAAAAATCAAGACATGTTCTAGAGAAGGTTACAACTACAAACATTGGTAATGGAATATCCATTAGATTCTGGAGATATATTATGGAAAAATGGGAAAAGATTAATGGAGGAATTTCCTAAGGCTTATAAAAAGGCGACGAACAAGAATGCTTCAATAAGTGAGATGATTCAAGCTGGAAAATGGGATATAAAGTTTACAGGATCCTTAGCAATAGTGGATTTACTGCAAATTGCGGCTCTCATCAACTTCTTAGGAGATCCTCCCATTTTATCTATGAACACAGATACTTTGGTATGCAATTCAGGTGAGAACTTTACTGTTAAATCTTGTTTTAACTGGTTATTCTCAATGGAAACAAGCTTACACCCACCTGTCTTATTCTCTCATAAGAGCATATGGATTAGGAATGTACCCCCTAAGGTGCAGTTCTTTATGTGGACTGTGATACATAAAGCTATATCCACAAAAGATAACCTAAGTAGAAGAGGTTGCAACATAGTTGATAGGCAGTGTTGTTTTTGTCAGTCACATGAAGAATCTGTTGATCATTTGCTCCTGCATTGTGAATTTGCTAGCAAAGTTTGGAGTTACTTCTTAGATGGATGTCATCAGAAATGGGTAAGAGCGGCAACAATAGAACAAGAACTGATGGCCAGGAAGTTCAGAAAGGTTAAAAAACTAGCTAGAAAGATTTGGCCAGTCATATTCTTTGCTATATGTTGGGTACTATGGAGGGAAAGAAACAGTAGAGTTATGGCTCAAAAGAAAGGAAGATCTGAAGGAACAGTTATTAATGAGGTTAAGAGTACTCTCAATATTTGGGGAGCTAAAGCAAACTGGTTTCGATACAATACATTTAGAGATCTTGTCCAAAATTGGAAAGCGGTGATAAACTGATCATATTACTGTTATAATTCTGTGAAGTGTTTTGGCTGTGCTCACTGATTCATGGTATGTAATGATGAGCAGCAAACTGTTGTACCATTTTTCACCTTTCTAATAAATTTATAACCTTTGCCTTCAAAAAAAAAAAAAAAACAAATCTATCTTCTTGGGAAATTGTTCAAGGCTAAAACTGGAGCGCAGAATACTGTTTCAAATCATGAATGCACTTTTCCAGTTATAGCAAAATAAAACTATTTATAAGTCGAAATTATGATACAATAAAATATAATAAAAATGATTATAAGTTCTTTATTTGAGTTTCGATTCTGTTCTATGAAAATTATAAATTGGAAAAACTGAAATGAAAAATATAACGCGAGTTTCGAATGCAACATTCTGATATAATATTTCCAATCTATTAATGAATATTTGCTGCAGGTTATCAAGATTATACATTTATCTCCTAGGGAGCTGATCTATATAATTGTGGTTTAAATATCTTGATATCTGATAGGCTGGGAAACCTACAATAAATATACTGCAAGTGCACAGTGTCTAACTAGTAGACAACGACAAGTACAGGTCGAACCCACAGGGAGCGGTGAAAATTACCGTAACTAATATTCCTAATTTGTCAAGCACAAATGATATTTTGGGATTTTGTAGAAAATAATAAAAAGAATAAAAACAAATACGAGAAAATAAATATGAAACACTGAGTAATGAGAATAACTAAGGCTAGGGATTTCACCACACCACTTGTTTTGAACGATAACAAAATATAAAGATTCTAATAATTCTAGCATGTCATTAAACCTTTGTACCCTAACTCACACTTTCATCAATTAGATTTGCAAAAATTAAGAAAATGACTTAACTTAAGCATAGAAAGATACTTAACTTAAGCATAGATCATCAAATGACTTAACTTAAGCATAACCCATCAAATCAAATAAAAAATAATAAAGAAAATCATATCGTACAATTAAAATTCTATTTGAAATAGTGATGGAGTGAGTCGAACAACTCCATAGAAAATAATATAACTTTATTAAAACATCACCGATCGAACATGGGATAATAGTTTTCTCCCATCGCCTTATTCACAAAGAACTTAACTAGACATCATGAAGAAAAGACAAAATATCAGCCTCCCTTCTCTGGCCGTCCAAGCCGGAGAGAATTTCCAAAACCAAAGCTTCCTCCAATCTATTTACCAACGTAGATTTTAAAGGTTAGGATAATAGTGATGCTGATTCGGTGTTGCATGTAGTAACATAAAGGGTATGGCAAGGTAGCGTGAACGGCTAGAGATCTAGTAGGCTCTATGTGGCATATCTCAAAGCATCGGTACATCCAAAACGATGTAAAACTGCTACAACAAATTGTCGCCTTCTTCAAAATAAGCCAGAAAAGTCAGCGACACGCGGACCCACACGACTCTGCTCATCCTTTATGCGTCCTCCACATGCTAGCTCTCTTTCTTTCCTTATTTTTTTTCTTCTCTGTTTCTTGCGCAATTTTTTTTTTCTCTTTTCTCCACCGACATCTGTACCTGCTTGTGGGACCCACCGACAAAAGCTGAAGTCCTCTTCTGAAGTTCCGGAAATTCTATGTGTACCGTGGATAAAATCCCGGACACAATCCCGTACCTCACACCAAACAGGGCCCCTCTGCAAATCTTGGTTGTGGGGCCCGCTGTCCGCACTGTTCATGTGAGACACGGGATTTTATTTTCTACGGTATGTGTAGAATTATTGCTGAAGTTCTGAACCCTTGTTTTGCTGCGTATACATGCTATCAGCAGCACAACCCCATACGCGACTCTTCAAATCCTTGTCAACTGGTCTCCCCCTAACTGTCTGTGATTGTCTCCAGCAGCTCTCCCAGCTGGTTGCCCCTTAGCGCCAACGTGGATGTGAATAGTACTTGCCCTTGAAATCACCATTTTGCCCTTTTGTGCCAAATTATTCCAAAATATCTACAAAACACAAAGAAAGCGTAAAATGCAACTTTTACAGGAAAAATAGCTAAAGAAAGTGTAATCAATAGATACTCAGAGAGGTGTTTTTAGACACCTATCAATATCTCGACCTCCTTATGTTTGTGGTTGTTATGTTTGTACTAATTACTTTGTACGCAGGTATAAGTGTAACTATGTAAGGAGAAGATTGATTTTATGCTAGTCACAATGCTATTGGATTCCTTGATGTCTTATGATGGAATTATAGTATACGCATAAATCATTGGTTTTGGTATAATCTAGTGAAACTACGGACGTGTTCGAAAATCCAAAACCAGATCTCAGTCTTTCTCTCGTAAAGATTATTGTCGTTGTTCTCATGTCCGAGGGAATGACAACCAA
>JAJJMA010226911.1:0-11540 GCA_023529015.1 Papaver nudicaule
TTAAGCAGCAATAGTCTGTGTTATGTATGCGGTGATTTCGTGTTTTTGCTGTTTCTCTTGTGGTTGGTGTTATTTGTATTTATGTAGTGATTTCGTGCTTGTGTTGTTTATCTTGGCAGTCTCTACATTTTTAGTTTGTGATGTTATGCCTCATTCATTTTATCTTATTGATTGTGATCAATATACAAATTTGCTTGCTATCCTTCCTTTTGGTTTATATCCACTTAATAGATGCAATAAAAATTACTTAGTTTGCACTTCTCTAATGCAGCCGGGAACAATTATTGTTCCTCCACTACTGGTTAGGAAACCAGGGAGGCCTAGATGGAACAGATGGAAGGCCTAGATGAGACTATAGTTGAGAAGAAAGCCAGGTGTTGCAGCATATGCAAGCTTCTTGGTCACAACATGACAACCTGTGATGGAGCTGCAGTCGGTTCGAATTCAAGGAAGACCACTAGAGCTGAAGCAAATGGACATACTTTTCAAGCCCAATCATCACAAGCAGGAAGTTCTAGTGGAACTATGCCTACAAGTAAGAAGCCAACAAAAAGCTACTCAACACTAGTGTGTTTTCAGTGGAAGACAAATTTAGATTGGATTAGGCTGTTGTTTCTTGCATTTTGTTGTTTGTTTATGTTTTAGTTCAGTTTCTATTGAGACTACAAGGTTTGGGTTTTATGTCCCAGATCTTTTGTTTTTGGATCTTTGATTCGAAATTATTAATAAATGGTAGCACTTGTATCGTTAGATGCAACTTTAGCATTGCATTTGCAACGATGTAAAATTTCTCTATAGTTGTTTACCTTACTTTGTTAGAAGTACTTGTTTACCTTACTCTTTTTGCTAGAAGTTGTATGGTGGTTTTATGTTGCAGGGAAAGATGACTGCTGGGAGTACTGGTCTCAACTGTTGTTCAATGGTAAGTTGACTTATTCGGTTAATATTTCTATGGTGGTAATATTCAGTTAATATTTGATCAAAGGGTATGTCAGTCAGCTTAATTGTCTTTAAATCTGCCACCTGTCAGTTAACTCCAGTTAACTTGTAACTGTATGGAATTTTGTGTAACGGGACTACTTTGTAAGTTTCGAAAAAAAACGGGTCAATTTTGTAAATAGAAAAAAAAAAAGGGACATAAATGTCAAAAATCCGTAAAAATATGATCGATGAGCAGTTTTAAATGAACCTAATAAGGCCACTAACCTCTTACAATCATATGCAGTGAATTGACATGAAGGTGGCAGATGAAAACCGAGAACCAGCTAAGAAATTTGCAAGGTCGCTAATGGGTACCAGTCTATTTGGATTGGTATTAATGGCATAACTGTGTGTGTGAATGAAGTGTGTAAGTTAGGTCATGTGAGTGTGTGTGTCACACGAGTGCAGTATGTTTGTGGTGAGAAGAGAGTCGAGAGTTTCCCTTATATTTGTTCTTTGTGTCGTTATAAAACTCATTTTTCTAATATTCATTTGAATCAAATCGGAGCAATGTAGACATCAGGTTTTCCTGTGTTACTATGGTATCATCGAGGGGAAAGGCTAACACCATGATCTTTGGACCATAATATGAAGTTTCTTCACCACAAACGATTTCCGCTTCTGCTGTTGTTCTTCACACGATTTTCTGTTGTCGATTCAATCAAACGTCAGTTTTCCGATGCCATTAGGTCAGGTATTGTTCTTATTGACGGATTCTTAGTTATCCTTGGTTTTTGTGTTGATTTGAGTAGTAATTGAAGATTTGAGTGAGGTTTCATGGAGTTAGGGTTTGGATTTCATGGAGTTTTGGTAGAAATTAGGGTTTGGTTAGATACCTGCTACGTCAACAAATTGGATTAAGCATTTTTCTTAGGTTTGAATTGAAGTCTTCTAATTTGTGTTCTTGGTTCTTCAATTTGATTCTTGATTAACTATCCACTCAAGGTTGACGACGACGATGTCGGTAATCTACAACTTTCAATTGGATCTGGCAAATCCATAGTGTTGATTACTTCAAATTTAATTTCATGTGCTTGACTTCTATTTCACTATCTCAACCAGTTTTGGTTTCGTCTTCAAACGTTGTTTTCGTCATAACTAGGTCTGAATTTATCTAGTTTTGTAATCAAGTCCTACTGATATTGATACCTGGAGCTATTAGATCTGAGCATGCCTATTTCTACTACAATGGTTAGTTAGGGAGAAGCTTAATGGTGTTCCATTTGATAGTGGAGAAAATCTCTTCTTAAATCGCAGATGTATATTGGTGTGTATGTGCTGAGTGTTTGCTGCACAAATCATGTGCTTAGATGCTTATTTTCAGTCCATCCCTTTGGTATTGTTTTGGTACAGTCCTCATCATGTGAGAGGTCATGAGTGAGTTAGCTTGCGAGCTTAATGATGGAACTAAGATGATGTCACAGAATTGGAATTGGTGATGTTACTGATATACAAGTTGATGTTCTCTTTGTTGAGTCTACATATACTTTAGTATGTAGCTTGCTCAGAAGTCTGTACATACCTTGTGTGCAGCCTATTTTTCACTCACTATCCAAGTTTACTTACGTTTGGTATATGGAACATGCTATTCATTTACTTTCAGTTGCTTATCTTTTCAAGTGTTTCCAATAAGTCTAGCACTTTGTGTGCTTGAGTGAGTTGTTTTATAATGTGTTGTTACTTCCTTTGGATCCATATTGGAGTACAGCTGGTGGTTAATCTTAAGCCTAGCAGGATTAATACTTTGACATGTTCTGGTGTTGGTGGTGTGATTTGTGTATGCTCCTGTGGTTCTGGTCTCTTTGCACCTCTGAAGACAACAATACAAGTATACTTCATGGCCCGACAGTACAACAAAGAGTATTTGGTACAAAGGTTTCTATATTTATTACTGTACCAACAAAATGTTATGGTTCCTGCACCAACAAGGATTGACTCTAGGTACTGTCTTTATTCTCTTTGTTTTCTTTGTGTGGCTATTGACCTGTAACTATTGTCTGCACCAACTACTACTACACCACCTACTATTACTACTACTACTTTGAGCATGCCTTCTATATCAATTTCACCGACTACTACTGCATCAATTTCTGCTCACATGTTCTACTGCACCAAATGATCTTGTCTGTTATGCTATTTTTACTCCTTTTGCCTTGTTAATGCAACCACCAATTGTATGTAGTTCGATATGCTGTTGTCCACTATTTTGATTATCAAGTTCCAGTTTATGGAAATTGGATTTCTGCTTGAGGGTGCTATTATTGGATAAAAGACTTGATGCCTGGATTATTGTGTCAGCAGCATGGTTTTTGAAGTTTTTCCACTGGCATAACTGTGTCTGTTTTGCTCACTATATTTCTCACCTACCACACTTTGCTGACTTCTACACCTGCCCTGATACAAGTGCCTATGCTGTCATCTTATGCCCTATGGCATTCTATACCTTTGCTACCTGTGTGTGTGAACGAAGTATGCAATCTCAAGTGTCCTCTCCCTCTTGAGATTGAGGGAGGGTAATGGCGTAACTGTGTGTGTGAATGAAGTGTGTAAGTCAGGTCATGTGAGAAGAGAGTCGAGAGTTTCCTTTATATTTTTTCTTTTGTGTCATTGTCAAACTCATCTTTCGAATATTCATTTGAATCAAATCGGAGCAATATAGACATCAGGTTTTCCTGTCTTACTAGGTATACCCTCAAATAAATTGGTGAACCCTATGGTAGTTAAAATGTTATGGATGAACATCCAATGGAAAATGCTAAAAACAACAATAGTATAAAATTAACTGAAAACAGGCGCGAAAGGCACTTGGAGCGGGTGGGCAACTACCAGCCCATGCCTCAAGCTAGATCCACCCTTGTTTTTTATCCATGGAGCTTTGATGGGTTCACTGACCAACCATGATGACCCTTCTTACAACATGTTCTTTGAATAATATGGTAGAGCTTGCCGGATGTAATCGAACTTGAAGAACTTGCATGCAGAACCTGGAAAAAGAACTAAATGTAAGATGAGAATGATTGTGAAACCAAAGCCTTCCTATTGATATATACCTTATAAATCCCGCACAATGTATTCGATACAATATTAAACACAAAAAAATAGTTCTTGTATGAAATCCTGCGTTATTACATGGACATACAAGGGAATCCTGCGTTATTACATGATGTCGTATTTGAAGTTTATATTATGGTGATATGTTCCTCATACAGAGTTTTATATTTCTACCCAAAATGAGTGTGTTTCAAAATATCAAACCTCACCATTTAGCAATCATGATTTTCAACGGCTGATTCTCAAGATAGTCAATGATGACGTTATATACTTATACGTCTCGAAATGTGCTCATTTTTGTAGTAATATAGAGCTTTGCTTTAAATTCATTAGCATTCCAATTTTATAATAAGAAATGGTGTCAAAAATGTGACCGGATCCTACATTTATATGTTAACCCTTTATATCTTTAGGGTATTTCTACATTGGCTAGCGTGATTTCTACATTGGCTAGCGTGACCAATAACATACCAAATATACCTAGCGGTGGTTAGGGGCAGAGCCAACCAAAGGAACTTCGGGGCACTTGCCCCCCAGTTGTCAGTTGGGGTTTTTATGTGGTATATTGTTTATAATATTATTTATTTTTTTGAGTAAAAAAGGGATATTGATAAAAACAAAATGGGAAAGAGGAACGCCTAGGTGGATCAAATTAGAGGAGGGCTTGCAGGCCAACTCCAAACAAACATAGAAAACTACATAAGCTTTAAGCTAGATATCAAAACAAGAACAACCTTACACCCAAAAGAAAATAGGAAAAACCTCGGCCCAACTAAGAAGAGCTCTTCTTAGCCTGAGTTCATTGTCCTTTCCCTAAATAATTTTCATTGTTAGGGTTTCTGAAAAGGAGGGGATACCAAGGTACACAACCAACTTTTGATCACGAACTAAATAGACAATTATCCCTTGTACAATCACGTCGATTGTGTAACAAGGTAAAACTAAATAAATTTAGTTTCCAATCGATTTACCACAATTATAAAACTTGACTTGTTTACGTACGTGAACTGGAATCTCAACAACACAAGTCTCGTCAGGGTACGCAATCAACACCACTTGCAATACTTTATGATATTGTAAGAAACAATATAAAGCAGAAATAAAGTAAAGCAAGACACTAAATATTTTGTTAACGAGGAAACCACAATCCAGCAGAAAAAACCCGGGACCTAGTCCAGTTTTGAGCACCACACTGTATTAAGCCTCTACAAACACTAGCCTATTATCATATTTCCGACTGGGATGTAGTTAATACCGAACCTGCCCTCCAAGCGACTCAGCTGCAGTCGCGCTCCTTTATGTCTCTTGGACCTCACAAGATCCTACGCACTTGATTCCTCTAGTGATTGCCAAAAAATGCCACAACCACCAGAAGTTGCTTCAGCCGTTGTGAAGACTTTAAACCAAAACTGTCCTCCAATGATAATGGCAAACCAAGTTTCCTCTTTTGGATAATAACTTTGGTGAACGGAATCTTCTAGAGCTTAGAGATAAAAACTCTAGCTCGATAATTTGAACTACGAGAACTTATTCCAAAACTATTACCAACGACGTCAATCGAGATAAACCCGAGTGATTCCCTTGCAATATCTCATTTGGACTTACAAGCACACAATGCCTAAGCGAAATCTCATATTTTGAATGGTACTCTTTATGTCTCGCAACTTTCGTTGTATAAGCGAAAGCTATCAATTAAGATAGGTTTAGAACTTGTACTTCTTGGATCCCCAAAGAGAAATCTTTTCAGTCGAAACCGATAAAACGGTGTGGAGGCGATAATGAAAATTAATGCTACACGTAAGTGTAAGGGATGCGATTATAGCATTGCATTGCCACAATCACATTCTATTTGTAGTGGACAATGAGACATAATTGCTTGAAATAAAGCAAACTTGAGATTCAAGTATTCTCATTAATAAGGAAGGACCTCTCTAAGTATGGCAAGAATAAACTTGTTACCTTAGATGATTCTTTCCTAACAATGAGCTCTTTCCAATTAATTCATGGCATTGCTATTAATAGCGTGCGAGTAATTACTTTACTTACAATAATACCGTAGAATTAACCAAACATAGTTGACTTACCACAATTAACGAAATTACACTTCTTAAGGGATTTCTTTAATAAAGTCTAACGGTAAAAGTAGTAGTTTCCTAGTTTAAGATCACAACTTGTTAAAATTAAGTTTGATCAACAAGTGAAAGAAAACCTTGATCTCAACCAATAATAGTGTCACAAGTGCCACTAAAATGTGTGAAAGGATTGCCTCTAAATCAAATAGGAACTGTGCTTAAAATAGCCTTGTAAAGACCATAGCACTTAAGTCTACGAACTGGTCAACCTGCTCTGACTTAGTCACACCCCTAAGTTGGCAAACCCAAATTCAAATGTTGGCAAACTTAGTTTCCTAGAAGACATAGTTATACCTTTAGGGTTTTTTTTTTCCAAAGGTTGGCCAACTTAGTTACCCAGAAAGTGACTTTTCAAGATTTTACTCTATGGAGGTTGGCGAACCTAAAATCAAATGTAGGCCAACTTACACACTAAAGGGCGGCTTACCTAGTTGCAAAGGTTGGCGTACCCAAAGCCTAAAAAGCTTGTTAGATTGGCGAACCCAAATGCAAAGGTTGGAGAACCTTTAGTGAATTTCCCACATGGGCTGGCTAACCTAAAAAGAATGGTCGGAGAACCTAATGCTCATGAGTCTAGAAGAGTTAATTTCAATTTCCAAACTAAGTATTGTACTAACTCAATGATGCAATTGTAAATCCGAATATCCTAAGCTTAATCAAGTAGAACTTGATCATGACTCTCAAGATCATCAACGAGATGAATCAAATCTTGGAAAGGATTTTTGTGGATGACCCAAGTTTATTAGGGCCTAATGGGCTTGATACATACTTGGTTAGGTCTATCTAGTTGGGCTTGGGTCTAGACATTTTAGGTGTTTAAGAAGTGAGGAATGGCAATTATGTTAATAAGTGGTCAAGAGGACACATGGCAACTTAAGGAGAGGCTTTTTTGAAAAGGAAAAGATAAGACCATACATTTGAGAGAGGAAGAAATAAGATAAATCGGACTGCTACCTCTGTGACTCGGATCGGATTGAGAACAGTACCCTATTTACATTGGCGACCACAGTGGGAGACCGATTTCGAGTCCAGCGGAATGCAACCAGCGCTGGAAGCGATGAGCGCGCCTCAAAGAAAAGCAGAGCGAGTCCCCATTCCAGGCGAGGATTTTGTCCTAATAGAGCACGAACCAGTAGACAGCGATACTGAAGACGCGCAGAGGATTGAAAAAGTATCTGTAGGGATTGTAGATGCGCCCGCGGCACCGGTGCAAGGAGGTAAGGGAACTACACCACTGGCCACTAATGGCGTAGAAGACACGAGTTTGGAAGAAATGCGACAAGAATTCGCAACTCAAGCGAAAAAACAACAGCAGTTGATGGCGCTAATTAAACAAAAGGAGGGCGCGTCTTTGCAAGAAGTTGCCGGATCGATCGCCGGAATTTTTGATGAGCCAAATTTGGTCGGAATAACTGCCGGAGGAACAAAACTCGCGTTCACCAAGGGCTTTCAGCAAGAGGGCGAAGGACCCAGCGCGCTAATTGGAAAGATCTCGGAGGAAGACCTAGCCAGGTATATTGAGGACCATTATCGTGTGGCAAAGCAAGACCATGGGTATAGTTCTCTTGACCCCCCCTACACGAAAGAGGTAGTTGCCTACAAGTTCCCGCATGACTACACATCGCCCAAGTTCAAGATGTACACAGGGCAGGGGAACGCACGAGAGCATTTGGGTCGTTTTCTTTCGGCGATGAATCAGCACGCAAGGGACGGAAATCTTTGTCTGAAAGAGTTTTCGAAATCGTTGTCCGACGTCGCATACACATGGTATGACAATTTGAAACCAGGAAGCATAGCAACATGGGAGGAAATGGCGCGCTTATTTCTCAAAAAGTTTTTCTCTGCAAGAAGGCGAGTAACATCAGTCGATTTAGCACGAACAACCATGGGGGTCGATGAAGACCCTATGAAATACATCACGAGGTTCCGGAGCCACGCACTCGAGTTAAGCGAAGAAGTGCTAGAAGACAGATTGGTGGAAATTTGCGTTGGAAAAATGACCGCCACCTTACGCTTCGCTTTGTCTAATTTCCAGTTCCAAACCTTTGTAGAGTTAGAAGAGGCTACGGCGCGGTTATCAGATTGCCTTGGGATTTTTCAGCAAGCGAAGATGGAGCAAACATGGTACAACTCCGTCAATTCGTTAAGCACGACGATTACTAGCAGTGGACCCGCCCCTGGAAATAAGCGACAAGCGCCCTTCCAGCCATATCAAGGCGCTGCACCACAAGGGGTACGAGGTGAAAATAATTCTAACAGTCAACGTCCTATTCCAGCGCCCATACCTTGCATGAAGGAGCAAATTGAGAATCTCGTCGACCAGTGGGCCGCTAACGGAGAAATCAACTTACCACCCGCTGTTGTAGACATAAACACTGTCAATAAAGCTCATGAACGATACTGCCACTTTCATAGGAGGGTGAACCACTCGACACTTGATTGTTATGGGGTACGAAATGCGTTTTGGAAGAAAGAAAGGGCCGGGGAAATAGATCTCGGACGGCAACGAGTGGATAAGGATCCTTTGCCTAACCACAACGTCATGATTATTTCCCATGACCCCAGGGATGAGGGGTGGACAGCGTGGGAAGAGTCCAAGGAAGAAGCGTGCGAACTATCCGGTGGAAAACAAGATTTCGAGGGAACCAATAGTGTCGCTTTTGAATTCTCCAAAACCGTCATTGCACAGCAATTCTTCAACTCCCTCGGCTTCAGCGAAGACCAGATCAGGGAGGCATCTAAGGCAATCGCTGCCATAGCGGCAGGTCACCAGGCGCTATCCAGGGGAAGGATTACTTTCGACGATAGCGATATATGCATCCCGGGAGAGCATCTACGCCCCTTGTACCTCACAGCCACTGTCAATAAGCAACAATTAAGAAGAGTATTCATCGATGGAGGGGCGTCACTGAACCTCGTCTCGATACACACTTTGAATTCACTAGGGATACCGAGGGAGGATATCAGAGAACGAAAAATTGGTACGCGGCTTCGGAGGTCATACTCAAGAGGCGATTGGAGTAATATGCCTCGTTGTGTCTATCAGGCCAATTAAAACATCAGTGCCTTTCCACGTATTAGACGATCATACTTCATTTCACCTACTTCTAGGGCGCGGATGGATACGCGATCACCATGTTGTGGCGTCCACTTATCATCAATGCATCAAAACTAGCATCAGAGGGAGAGAATACAGAGTACCAGCCACGAACAACCCTTTTGGCCCCGAGGAGGCGTACATGGCGGAAGCGGTTTTTTATCAGCCAGCGGGGCAGGAAGAAACGGCTGTGATAGGCCTGTCCCGGACGATCCCCTTACCAAAATGGGGAGAGGAAGATAAAATTTCGGTCTTCGACCCTGCTCGTTTGGAGGCGCCTAAAGAGAAGAGGAAGGTTGAAGAGAAGGCATCCGTATTCAGCGCTGAGAGATTAGGAGCGCCCGTAGGCATCAAAAGGCCAAAGATAGGGTCAGAACCTCGCTTTCATCGTTTCACTACTCAGAGTGGAGGGCACATCTACAGATTATAGCAATCAGCGGAGATGCTGCCACCCGAGCAATTGCGCGAAGCATCTACAGGCCAGGTGACACCATTTCCCGACGAAGAAGAAGAAGTGACGTCAGAGTCGCTACCAGTAGAAGAACCCACAGAGATACCATCGTTAGACGAGATAGAAGAAGTAGACATCGGTGATAAAGAAGAAAGACTAATCAAAATCAGCGCGTCCCTCGGCAAAGAGGAACGAGGAAGAATGGTCGAGTTACTAAAGGAGTATAGAGACGTTTTTGCCTATACATACAACGAGATGCCGGGATTAGACGCAGAATTAGTTGCACACTCTCTAGACGTCCTCCCTTACGCGCGCCCCGTAAAACAAAGGAGTCGTACCTTTCACAAGGATGTAGCGTTGGCAATAAAGGAAGAAATCGAGCGACTAATGGCAGCGAAGTTCATCAAACCCATAAAGAACGCGCCATAGTTAGCTAACATCGTACCAGTGATGAAGAAGAATGGAAAGATCCGCTGTTGCGTGGACTACAGAGATTTGAATAGAGCTTGTCCAAAGGACGAGTTCCCCGTGCCAAATATCGACATACTGGTGGACGCGACTAGTAACCACCAAATGTTTTCATTTATGGATGGTTACAGTGGCTACAACCAGATTAGAATGAACACTGTTGATGCGCAAAAGACAGCATTCCAGACACCATTCGGATGTTTTTACTACGAGGTGATGCCCTTTGGGTTGAAAAATGCGGGGGCGACTTATCAACGCGCCATGGTTTCCATTTTCCATGATTTGATTCATAGGCAAGTTGAAGTATATGTCGACGACATCGTGGTCAAGTCTAGGAAGAGGGAAGACCACATCGACCACTTGCGGACGGTATTCGAGCGTTGCAGACAGTACAAACTTAAGATGAATCCCCTAAAGTGTGCTTTCGGAGTCACGTCGGGCAAGTTTTTGGGTTTCGTGGTTACCAGTACGGGAATCCAAGTGGATCCAGGGAAAGCGCAAGCAATACTTAGTATGGACAGCCCTTCTAACATACAGGAGCTCCAGAGTTTTCTGGGGAAAATATCTTATATTAGGCGATTCATACCAGGACTCGCCCAGATGATGGCCGCTTTTACTCCATTACTGAAGAAAGGATGCGTGTTCCAATGGGGAGATACCCAACGGGCCGCTTTCGACAACATAAAATGATGCTTGACTTGCCCACGAGTCCTTCGTCCCCCAATACCAGGCAAGCAGCTGCATCTCTATCTAGCATACACGACTGAAGCGATAGGAGCGCTCCTCGCCCAAGATTTAGGAAATGACCAACTTTTCCCCATATATTACGTAAGTCGTCTGCTGAAGAAGGCCGAGGTGAGGTATCCTCGCATAGAGCAAGCATGCCTAGCTCTTATCTATGCTGCTCAAAAGTTAAGGCCATACCTGTTGGCGCATCAAACGGTGGTGGTTGCTGCAGCAAACCCCATGGTTTATCTAGCCGAGCGTCCATACTTAACTGGGCGAACGGCGCGATGGTCCCTCCAGCTGTCAGAGTTCGGGTTATGTTACCAAAGACCGCGAGGCGTCAGGGGTCAAGCAATTGCAGACCTTTTAGCCACGTTCCCAGGAAGCGACGAGACTGACGTTCATGAGGATATCCCTGGAGAAGTAGCGGAACTAGAAGAAGAAGGTGTGTGGGACATGTACTTTGATGGGTCGTCGTATGGAACGTACGGGGGAGCAGGCATCGTGTTCGAAACACCGGAAAAGGAGTTACTATCGTTTGCTTTCAAACTAGACTTTACTTGTAGCAACAACATGGCCGAGTATGAGGCCTTCCTGATAGGACTCAAACTGGCGGAGCAAATGAAACTCCAAC
>JAJJMA010226916.1:0-11386 GCA_023529015.1 Papaver nudicaule
CTTACTTGGGTGTACTGTGTAAGATCTAACCATTGGGGTTTTACACAGTTACATTTTGGCGCTAGAAAAGGTTTTGGATTTGTGTTTCCTTGATTTGTTGGTATGATTTGTTGCTGTTCTTTTCTTTCCATATATGGTATAATTCACATGTGTTAGAGCTCGCCGGTGATGTCTTAGTCACTTTCATATGCTATTTAAGGGTGTTATGCTCACTTTGTAGGATCCTGATGTTGATCAGATGCTGTATATCATATGGTTCATGTTTTGAGATGTTATCATATGTTCTTTGTTTCCATATATAGTATGATTTGTAAATCATAGAGATCGCCGCTAACATTTCAGTCGCTTTAACATGCTATTCAGAGAAATTATGTTCACTGTATAGGATTTCTTCATCTCGCGTTGCTATATATGACACATCATGAGAGTTGGTATAGTGATTCTCTTGTAGAATACTACTAAGATTAGGAAAGCTTGGATATTTTTAGTATGCTACGGCGACAGATCTGGACTTTCTGAGACTTTTTGCTATTTTTGGAAATTAGGCTCTGATTCAGTGCTGTTTAGGGGTGTTATCACATATTTCACTTTTATCACACTAATAGCAGAGAAACTGGTTAGGTGGATAGAAAAATGCTATTTTGGTATGGATTTTCATGGAAAATATTAATATAGATATATATTTCCGGCAGGAGTGGTATTTTCTTCCGGTGAGCTAGTATGCATTTTAGTGTCACAAAGGAAAATTGCATCTTAAACTTTTCAAAAATGTTTTTCCAAAATGATTGCCGTACTGCTGGTTTGATCCAAAAATTACAATCACATAGGATGTTTTTGCAACTCTTGTCATGATTAGGTCATCATCTGCACATCACGTGATTTAAAGCTGCTCTTTTTGTCTTTCATTCATCAACATCCTGAAAAGTAGCCCAACTAACTCATTTGGCATTTACCCACAGTACTAACAGAGCAATACTATCAGGAAGTGTGTTTGTCTTCTTTTACAGAACTTCGGCGAATGGGTCCTAGAGGAAGAAGCGATAAAACCCCGGCGGGTAGGCCTCCACGACATCCTATCCTTCCTACACCAACGACATTCCCCAGTGGTCACAACACTAGAAGCAGAGCAATGGAACCAGCTGGTCGGACATATACCTTTTTGGCAAGCACATCTCGGCAACCACCTGTTCAGCGAGTAGCACGCCAGGAGGAGGTCTATGTGGAGGACATCACTCATTTAGAAAATACAGAAAGGTCACCTGAACCCAATCCAATGCTACGAAGGATTAGTGGTGAAGTAGAAGCAAATGTTTGTGGCGAGCAAATTGATGGTGGAAGACTTATTATGAGAACCGTAGGCGAGACATCAAATGTCAGGGAAACAGCTCAGAATGCTATTGCAGGAGGCACAGTGGCAGCCAATGTTCAGCAGCAGTTGGTACAAGGTGTTGGCGAAACACAACATGTGGCAGAAGAAGTTCCAGCGGTGGTGGCAGAACCAATTATAGCGGGAGAAATTCCACAGGCGGCAAGCATAAATGGTGCAGCGATAGTACCGGGAGCTACTGTAACTCGCCCAGTAGTGATAGCAGATAACACTGGATCCACAAATACTACTGAAACATTGTTGAGGCAAATTCTTGAGGCCAACAACAGGCAAGCTAGTCAGATGGAGAGACAAATGCAATTGCAAATGGAGACGGTACTCCAAAGTCATAGAGAATTGATGGCAGCACAAAATAAAGGTCATGCATCCCACTCGCATTCGACTCGCCATGCCTCCCATGCACATTCATCTCGTCATGGGTCCCATGCACATTCATCTCGCCATGAGTCTCATTCTCATACAACTCGCCGAGTTGAAAAGCGTGGAACCAGCACAGTAGAGATCTCAGATTCATCGGCGAAATATGACGAAAGAGGCAGAAGGGTAAACGTGCCTGGGAAAGATAGCAAAGATCACAGCAGCTCTAGGCGACGGCATAAAGTAGATAAAGAGATGAAGAATGACCTGCGCCGACTAAAAGATAAAGTGGATGCTTTAAGTGGATCTTCGAGGGAATCAAGATATAGGGTTGCACTTTTAGAGGCACAGAAAACACCTTTTCATGATTGTATTACATATGGGTACGTGTCTCCCAAATATACTACCCCTAAATTCACCTCCATCTATGATGGAACTGGAGACCCTACACAGCATTCAAGAGCTTATAAGCGAGATATGGCGGCTTGGGTATGATCGGATCCAATAATGTGTATGGCATTCCCCGCTACGCTGAAGGATGAAGCCTTAGCCTGGTTTGATGGGCTAGAAGAAGGAAAAATCAAGTCCTTTGAGAAGTTAGATTGCAAATTCCTGCATGCTTTTATTCAGAACAACAGAGGTCGTCCCGGCGTGGAAAGATTATTCAATGTCAAGAGAAGGCCCTCAGAGACTTATAAAGTTTTTATTCAAAGATGGAGGAAAGCGAGTAGCGAGGTAGGATCTGAGGTGTCAGAAAAGGAGAAGATAAGATCATTCCTTAGCGCCATGGAGACGACGGACCAGTTGTACCAAAAGTTATTTTGGGACATGCCAAAGGATTTACAGACCTTGAGGGCGATGCAAGATGAATGGTTAAGTTATGAAGAAATTCGAGAGGAGGAGCTGCGACTGAAGAAGGAAAGAGCAAAACAAATTCACTCGATCAATAGTTTCTCGCCGGAAGATCAGGAAGAAATCAAGAAAGAATGGTTGAAGGCAGAACAGCGGAAGTTGACGCAGAATCCCTCTTCGGCGATAGTTGTACCCGAGGTAGGAAAGCAGCAAGTTACCGCCGAGCAACATTGGAATTCGCAGAAGCGAGAAAATTATGATGGGCGTGACAAGCCAGATAATAGAGGAGGAAACTATGGACGAGGAGGAAGAGATAATCGACGAAATGGGAATGGTGACAGAAGATATAATGGGGATAACAGAAAATTCGGCAGAGGCAACCAGCAACCTTTCCAAGATGCTACTCTGCCTAAGTTGCGTGTCTCCTACACAGATGCATTTGGTCAAATTGAAAGTTCAAATTGTAGGGATGACATCCGCTATCCTTATAACAGAGGAAACCCAAGGGCCCCGCCGACCAATACCAATTCCTTTTGTCAATTCCATCAGTTCCATGGCCACACAATTGAGAATTGCACCGGCATACAACAAGAAGTTCATCGATTTATCCGCTTGGGAAAATTTCAGGAATTCCTAGAGCTGCCACCACCACCTCCTATCATGGTCCAGCCAATTCAAGCCATTCCAGCTCAGACTCCAAATGTGTACGAGGTAAAAGTTGAGCGAGATTTGTTGGAGTTAGACTGCTTTTCCATTGTGCATTCAAAGATTACCAGGGATGAATTTCATGATAATGTTCTGTCTCTTGTGCATAAGTGGGATAGAATGGGGAATGAGATTTGTAGTGTGGCTGTTAAGCAAGAGCCTTTGCAAGATTGGATGAAGGCATGTGTAGGATTCTCCGCCCAAGAGATTCCTCCCGAGGGAAGAAATCATAACAACCCCTTGGTTCTTACCATTCAGGTGGAGCAATTTAGGTTGCCAAAGGTGCTTATTGACCCGGGAAGTTCCGTGGATATCCTCTTTAATACTGCCATTGAGGCGATGAGGGCGAAAGATGATAAAATACCCTCGCCCACAGTCTCCTCCTATAACATTTATGGGTTTAATGGCATCGCTTCTAAGCCTAAAGGAGAGATTGAATTTAAAGTAAAAATTTGCGAGGATTATTTCTTGAAAACTACTCTTTGTATTGTGGATGTTGACTCGCCATATGCTGCAATTTTGGGAAGACCGTGGCTCCACAGTCTGAAAGGGGTCCCTTCTACTTATCACCAACGCCTGAGATTTCCCACACCATTTGGAGTCGCCGAGTATGTAGGAGATTTAGCAGTGGCCAAGGCGTGTAACTCAGCGGATGTGCAAATGCGAAAAAATCGAAAAGTGAAGATTGCAGAGAAAAAGAAGCTCGGCAAGGAAGCAGTAAAGGAGCAAGAGATTCTAGACTTCATCGCCAATCCAGTCACATATGTGCACTCAGTAAACTCGGTGGAAGATTCGGCGAAGTCTGGAGATAAGACCTTATAGCAGTTAAAGGAACCATCGCCGATGGGAGAACCAGAACTACATTTTACGGCGGTGGAACCCACTAAGGATGTCAATATCGGCGATGATCAGGATCCAAAGATGGTAAAGATTGGTACTCTATTGAATGAAGACGAATCGGCAAAGCTGCAAGCACTACTCAAGGAATATGTTGATGTCTTTGCTTGGGGTATGAACGAGATGCCAGGTATTGACCCGGCGATAGCGTGTCATAAACTAGATATTGATCCAAAGGTCAGACCCTTCAGGCAAAGGATAAGGAAGTTGGCCCCAGCTTACAAAGAAGCAGTAGAGGCAGAAATTGACAAAATGAAGGCATCTGGTATAATAAGGCCAGTGCAATATCCACAATGGATAGCTAACATGGTGGTAGTACCTAAGAAGAACAAGGGAGTAAGAATTTGCATTGACTTCAGTGATCTTAACAGAGCCTGTCCAAAGAACAGCTTCCCACTGCCCAGTATAGACCAAACTGTGGACGCTACATCAGGCCATGAGTTGCTGTCATTTATGGATGGTTATTCAGGGTATAACCAAATACCTTTGGCGGAGGAAGACCAGAAGCATACAGCTTTCTTTTCCACTAAGGGGTTATTTTGTTACACTCGAATGCCATTTGGGTTGAAGAATGCTGGCGCTACTTATCAAGAAATGGCACAGAAAATGTTTGAGAAATGGATAGGGAAGACGATGGAAGTATACGTCGACGACATGCTTGTCAAGAGCAAGAAGAAGCAAACTCATGTGGAAGACCTCAGAGAAATATTTAACCATATGCGTGTTACTAAGCTAAAAATCAATCCAGCAAAATGTGTTTTCGGTGTGACTTCAGGAAAGTTCTTGGGATATGTCGTCACCAAGAAGGGAGTGGAAGCTGATCAAGCCAAGGTTAAAGCAATTATAGAGATGCCCTCGCCGGTCACAGTAAAAGATGTTATGCGACTCAACGGGACTTTGGCGTCTCTTAACAGATTCATCTCGAGGTTCTCTGACAAGTGTAAACTATTTTTCCAGACACTAAAGAAAGGAGAAAAGTTCAACTGGACTGAAGCACATGAAGCTGCATTTCAGGGCATTAAAAAGTATCTCGCCACTCTCCCAGCAATTCAGCCACCTGAGCACGGCGAAGAACTCAGAGTATATCTCGCCGCGACACCTTTTGCCATAAGTGCAGTGCTTGTAAGAACCAAAGGTGGAGAAACACCTATATATTATATCAGTAGAACATTGCAAGGGGCAGAGAAGAATTATACCAAAATAGAGCAGTTGATTCTGGCTTTGGTTTTCGCATCTCAGCGACTACGTCCATATTTTCACGCACATCCAATTGTGGTCCTCACCAAAACTCCAATAGAATCTATCCTGCATAGCTCTCAGCGAGTGGGGCGTATCGCCAAGTGGAATCAACAGATTGAACAGTTCGGCGTACAGTATGAAATACGTACAGCTCAGCGGTCTCAAGTCATTGCAGATTTCCTCGCTGACTTTCCAATTGATGAAGAAGAAGAGATAGAAGAAATCCCATCCTCCTTGGATGAGCGAGAACATGAAGTACCAGATCTATTGAAGTGCAACCCTGATGGATGGGAGTTTTACGTAGATGGTTCATCAAATAAGGAAGGGAATGGAATAGGAATTGTTCTTATCTCGCCGAAAGGAGCAAGGATAGTACACTCGCTAAGGCTAGAATTCCCGGCGACTAATAATGAAGCAGAATATGAAGCAGTCATTCATGCCATGCGAATACTCATTGAAATGAAAATTAGTAATGTCAGATTGACAAGCGATTCTCAGCTGGTGATTCGACAAATATCTGGACGATACCAGACAGCAGACCCATCTATGCAAAAGTACTTAAAACTTGCTAGGGAGTATGCCCAGAGGATCACAGGTATCAAGTTTCGCCACATCTGCAGAAAAGATAACAGGCACGCCGATGCACTGGCGTTTATCTCCTCAATGATGACAAATCCAGATGTTCCTTCAATAGCTATTGAGAGAGTGATGCAGCCATCGGTAGCAACGCAAAGACAAAGAGAAGTGTTAACAACAAACACTGAAGAGTCAGCAGAGACAGATTGGAGATCGCCGATACGGTATTACTTGGACCGCTTAACCTTGCCAGGAAATCAAATTTTAGCTCATCAGGTCATCAGTCGATCGGCGAATTATGAACTCCGAGATGGAATCCTATATCCCCGGTCATTCTCTGGACCTCTGTTGCGATGCGTATCCAGGGAAGAAGGCAATAAATTATTAAAAGAAATTCATGAAGGAGACTGCGGAAATCATGGTGGCCAAAGAGCTTTAGCGTTGAAGGTCAGAATGCAGGGATACTACTGGCCTTGGATGAATAAAGATGCAAAGGAATATGTTCAGCGATGCAAACCATGCCAGTTGTACGGGAGAAGAATTAAGGCGCCGGAAACATCTTTAAATTCAGTGCTCAGCCCTTGGCCTTTCGCCAAGTGGGGCATTGATATTATTGGACCACTAACTACAGGTTCCGGACAACGGAAATACATTATTGTGGCGACAGATTATTTCACCAAGTGGTGTGAAGCTAAAGCTATCAGGAAGAAAACATGACAAGAAGTATTCACATTCATCTGGGAGAACATATTTTGTAGATTTGGTGTACCGGCGGAAATATGTACCGATAATGGAAAGGAGCTGGTCGGCGACAACATAAGAAAGTTACTCGCTCATTACAGCGTCAAACTGGGAAAATCAACTCCCTTATACCCTCAGAGTAACGGCCAGGCAGAAGCCACCAATAAGACTATTGGAATGGGACTGAAGAAAAGACTGGAGAAGCATAAAAAGGCATGGTGTGAGCATTTGCACAATGTCTTGTGGTCATATAGAACTACGGTTCGAGAAGCAACTGGAGCATCTCCTTTCTTACTTACTTTCGGCGCTGAGGCAGTACTCCCATCTGAAGTAATCCTGCCCACTACAAAGCATGAGGCATGGGAAAAGAATCTGAATACAGATCTGATCCTGGCCAAGCTGGATGACTTAGAAGAGCAGCGGCTGATCGCCCTTACACACATGGAGAATTACCACCGCCGATTATCAAGAGAATATAACAAGCGAGTGATTCCAAGAGAGTATTCACCCGGCGAGCTGGTGCTTCGAGAAGTTCCCCCATCTCAGCGAGAAGGATGCAGGAAACTGGAACCTGTATGGGATGGCCCTTACGTAGTCAAAAGAGTGGCTGGGCCAGGAGCGTACATATTGATTGATGAGCATGGCGTGCAACTTGAACATCCTTGGAACGCCAGGTTCCTGAAGAAGTACTATCCTTGAGGGATACAATGTAAAATCCGAAGTCTTGGGCGGGCATAATACCCAAGAAGTCTTATTAGATCATGTAAAGCAACATCGAATAAGATCCGGGGACGTAGGTTTGCTACCATGCGCCGAACCCCGTTAACAAATTATTGTGTCACTTGCATTTTTCATTCACCGGGTAATCTAACTACGGTGATGGCTAAGTCCTAGGCTATAAAGCCGTATACAGAGGCACATAAGCCCCATAATCACAAGGCAACAAATGCCATACAAAAACCCTGATCAGGTACTAAGGCCAAGTGCCATCTTTGAAGGCATAATGCCCAAATCAATAAATAAATTAAGAGCCAATATCTCTTATACAGAAGCTTATTTCAATTGAGTGAATGCACCTAATCGTAATAGTTAGTCCAACCCAGGCTTAGTGTAAGACCAGTCGTGTTACTTGTTGATCTGTAAGTGTTTGTAAGGAAATAAGGATCCCTTTGCTGTAGCATCACATCGGCGGTGCCGCTGGTGTGTTAATCCGTCTACGCCGTAGCATCACCTCTGGCGAAAGTTGTTGTGTATTAAAGTCTATGAGGGAAACCCATTCTACTTATATTAGATCGCCGACGGGCACAAGTAATGGTTACGGCTGGGGTCTAACCCTGTTGCTCTGGGAAATTGTTAAGTCAATTGTTAAGAAATTGTTGGATGTACGGGGCCAGGGCTTCACTCAATGGCGAGACAAGACCTTAGAGACTAAATAAAGAGGAGCAAATGTGGAGAAGGACAATTGCATATGGAAAGCAGATGTCAACAAACATAAAGATAACATTCATCGAAACAACAGTCATCAAAAATAACATTCAAAAGGGGAATAATTCATTATAAGGAAACAAAAAATAGCAAGAGAAACACAAAGACTAAGGAGGTAACAATTTATCCTCTCCAGCATCCAAAAGAGCCAAAGAAAGGCTACTTCAACACCTAGGATCAGCAAAAGGACTCTTTGGGGTAGAAGGCTTATTTCCTTCAAGATCACTGAGGTCATCCTCGCCCCCATCTTCAGCTCTAGCACTTTCAGATTGATTAGCATCGGCGGTAGCAATTCCTGCGTTTGGCTCGTTGACAGATTGGCTAATCTCGGCGGTACTCATTTCTGCACTTTGCTTGACGATTGGTTGGCTAGCAGTAACAGCCACCATTCCTGTATTCTTCTCGCCGAGTTGTTGACCTTCTACCGTTCCAGTACCGACCACAAGAGACTGATTTGGTCCCTTAGGATTTTCATCCTCAATTTCTTCTTCTGAACTTTCTTCCTCAGATTCATCTTCTTGGTAATTCTCTTCTTCTTCCTCTTCTTCATTCACTTCTTCCCACAGCACTTCCTTTCCTTTGGTACTTGCCTTCTCTTGCATGGCGAGCTGTTCAGGAGTGGGTCGTTGATAAGCCAAGGGAATTTCCACTCCCTGCGGAGGCAGGAACTTGTAAGCAAAATCTTGAGCGCCGATAAAGGCAGCGCTAACAACATCATCCTTATGACGCTTCTCCCAATATTGAACATCGTCTTTGGCCTCGGCGACCTCAATCTGAAGACCATCTTGGGCACTCTCAAGTTCTTGAATCTTGCCAGCACAAGAGGCATGGTCAAGAAGTTGCTCATTCAGGTCTGCCAGCTTGTCAGCACAAGAATCATGTTCTCTGAGCTTCTCGGACAACTCTTTTATCTTGTCGGGACAAGACTTGTGCTCCTTGAGCTCATCAGAAAGCTCCTGGACCTTCATCTCAAGCTCATGGAAGCCTTTGGCGATCTCCTGGTGATGATCAACCTCATTCTTTAACCTCTGGATTGTAGCTGAGGCAAAAGGGGAAAGAGATTTGGTAAAGAGGATTGAAAACAAACACAAGCATGATAAGTCATGGGTAAACCCTATAAAAGCTACCTTCTAGGTTGTGGACATGTCCACGCATACCCTCTTGTGCTTCCCTAAACTGAGTCATATGAAACTCAAAGTTTTCATTAGCACACGGACCTAGCATTCTTTCTATTTGGCGTTGTTGGGTAGAACACTGCTTGTACAAATCAATTGTCAAAGCTTCACGCCTCTCCGCCATATCTTTCCAGCGTTGAATTTGAAACTCGGCGGTCTCTTTCTCAGTGCTTAAGATAATAATTTGAGAAGCCAACTTATCAGCTCTGGACTTCTCCTCTTTCCAGAGGAAGGAAGCTCGTTTATGATTTGTCTCGGCCTTTGTCTTGGCAGCAAGGGCTAGTTCCTCTCGGCGAAGTGCATCATCACGCTGGCTAGTCATTTGGCCTAATTCCGATCGAGTAGCTTGATAAGTATCACATAGGTCTCTTATAATATCAACATCCTGATCCAACTCTCGGCGACACCATTTAAGGTCCTTGAGGAAAGTAAATAATTGACTACACTGCTTAAAGTTGCTATTACTAAGTCTCTCGATTTCGGATTCAGCTCGCCTAAGCCTATCGTCATCGGAGGAATGGCAACCTTGGAGGGCAGGAAATCTAAGGGTCGGCGAAAGAAGCAAAACGGAAGAAAAATAGCATAACAGAAAGAGATATGGAGAAAACTTACTTTGCTGAGTTGTAACTGTCAGGCTTCGCTCTCGGGCCTCATTCCTCAACCTGTCAACTTCTTGGCCGCGCACCACTGCATCATGTGTCAGCTGGCTGATTTGATTTTTGAGATTAATGATCTCGCGGCTAAGACCCTCATTGGCCGAAGCAATACTCAAACAGTGATGGAAGTGCTGAAATTACAAGGGGTAAGCATAAGTGTCTAACGACGACAGAGCTGAAAAGGATGAAGTGTCTTAAAAAGATACTTACCATGTTGAACAGATTGAAGTGTTCTTGATAAGGGATGATATCTGCAGCCTTATGATGAACAAACCCAGGACGACTATATTGAGCCAATGTCTCAAAGTACTCTTGGTCTGTGCAGTCATCCGCCACACTGAGCTTGTCGAAAGTTTCGGCGAGCATATTAGAGGCAGTCAGCTGCAAACTTCCAGGTCCCTTAGTGGATTGAGGAGTAAGAGGATGCCGAGGCAACCTATCAAGAACGACCAAGCCGGCGAGATGTGGCTCAAGCGCTGAGGCAGCAGAAACATGTTGAACAGATGGTATCTTAGGATTCTTTGAAGAAGAAGAAGGTTTGGAAGTATCTTGACCACCAGATAGGTTAAGCATATCCATCTGCGTGTCAAGGTGATCGTCGCCCCTAGGATGTGTTTCAGTATCTTGATGCATGTCTTCAATATCTTCAGTAACGGAAGGATTGGTAGAACCATCCTTTGCAAACTGATCAATGAACATATCAGAGTTATCCTTTAAAGGTTGATCGACGAGCACGACAGAATTATCCTTGATGGGCTTATCGACGACTGTCTCAAGATTTTCCTTGCTAGAGGCAGCCTCCTTAATCGATGAAGAAGAAGTTGGTGGAGCAGGCAGATTCGCTGAGGCAAGTCGGCGAAGTTCTTCAGCTATATCGGCGGGAGATGGTCTGGGTTTCTTCGGGGGATGTAAATCAAATATTACCAAAGACACACCTATCAGATCTCGAAACAAGCAGAGGCAAATATAGATATATATTTTAAAAATATATTTGTATATATTTTTAAAATAAGTCAAGTTAAAATGCTTGTTTCTAGACTTTCAGTTGAATCTTTGCTAGCTCTACTAAGTATAGATATATATTTACCTGAGAAGGATCGGCGGTATCTTCTCGTCCCCTCTTCATTCCAGCAATTGCATCAGCTGAGAGCTTGACATAATCTCTCTCTTTCACTCTAAGAAACTTGCCATTCTCATCCTTGGCATACCTGTCGTCATCAGGCCAGACTACATTCCAAAAGGTATGCTCGGCGAGGTGGGAATGCTCAGGCAAAAAAGCTTCTAGGACTTTGGTTTTGTCATCATCCTCCCAACCT